>JAQMYG010000007.1:27060423-27074462 GCA_030014215.1 Clariallabes teugelsi
GACGAGTACAGTGATGTAATGAGACGAGTACAGTGATGAGACGAGTACAGTGATGTAATGAGACGAGTACAGTGATGAGACGAGTACAGTGATGTAATGAGACGAGTACAGTGATGCCGACGCAGCAGTATTAAAGGTTTTACACTGAGGATGAATGTAAGAGTTACAGTACAATCCTAGTGCTGTAGTCTCCAGCGCGCTCCTGAGTGATTAAAGCAGCGATGAAGCAGCGGCTAAGCCGTACCCCGACAGACACACACACACACACACACACACACACACACACACGCACAGCGTGTTCACCTCGTGTACAGTGAATCCACACGTTAGCTTTCTGCACTCACAGCTGTTCACTGTTCTCCACGGGCCTGTCGCTGTGTGTGTGAGTGTGTGAGTGTGTGTGTTTATTTCAGCTCGGCTCATCGCGATCCTGTCAGGAGTTGACAGATCACTAACTTTACCAGTTAGAGGTCAGTAATTAATCTACACAGACGTGGCTCGCTGATTTGCAGGGCCGCGCTGGAATTATTCACACCGCCGTCAGCTTCATCTTCCGTCCGCGTTCCGTACGAGCACACGCTGATCGTTTGTGTGTGTGTGTGTGTGTGTATGTGTGTGTGTGTGTGTGTGTGTGTGTGGGTTGGACAGTGTAGTGTTTGTTAATCAGCATCGTGATATTCGTGATCAGAGAAGTTTGTGGATGAGTTTCATAAACGAATTCACTATCGCTCTGATATTTCGGTTTAATCTCAGAGGTTGTAGATAAATTCTTATTAAATATTTAAATATTAAATATACAATAAATGTACGCTTTTGACAATTTTTCGCATAATCCCCCAAAAATTATTGTTTCATTAAATTACATGATCCGTCTGAACAGTTTGTTTAATTGTAAAGGTTTTCATGTCCTCTTGAGACCCAAATGTCCTCATATCAAGACATGACATTTCCCCACAACTTTGTTGTCTACATATATATATATATGTCTCATTGTCCCATCTGTTAGGTATTAATTCTTTTGCCAAACTTCTTCTTGGTTGAAGACATTGATTAAATTTAAAATTTATAGTTATGAGTTATAAATAAAGAGAAACAGTCAGTAAAAATTGCAATAAACATTGCAATCCATGTTCAAGACCAATATATATATATATAGAGCCTATAGATGTATTTATACACTTATGTGTGTGTTTGTTGAAATGATGCTTTGAATATGATGAACGAGGAAGATCATGAGGAAAGTGAGGGGAAAAAAGCTCCAAAACAGCGTTTTCATGTTGCACTGAATCTTCTAGACTTTCTGGCTTTTTTTATTTCCTCCTCAATCTGCAGAACCGGTAGCTTAACATCTTGTTCTGCTGCTCTACACAATTTTATTGTAGCTGCAAAAACGGACATCTGATCCACTGTTGAGAAAATTATATGGAAAACGTTCGAGGATGTTACGCCAGACTTCGCATTGCCTACAGTTGTGTTTCTTTCTTTCTTTTCTTTTCTTTTTTTCTTTTCTTTTTTTTTTTGTGTTAATTCTCGTCTGTGGAAACTCGGGACGGACGATGCCAAAAACAAATTAAAGTGACAAAAGAGGGTGGAAAAAAAGGAGGGTGCAATTTCTGTGGCTGTAGCTCTGACAGTAGTTAAGCTCAAATCGCTCTGGCCAGCTCTTTTGTTTCCTTATTCCATGATTATTTACACTGACTCGCGGATTTTACAGGGCGTGCGTCATGAGAAAATGGCTTCAGCAGGCCTGACCACAAACGCTGCTCTCTCTCTCTCTCTCTCTCTCTCGTTCTCTCTCTCTCGTTCTCTCGTGTAGAAAATGAGCAGGTATGGAGAGAAAGTGCTTGGAGCTCTGCTCTGCTCTGCCTGCGTGTGTGTGTGTGTGTGTGTGTGTGTGTTCCTCCACAGATAATGATGCTCATTTCAAAGCAGCTCCAGACGTCTTTGTAGCTGAATAGGCCACGCGTGCGTCTCCAGGTTCTCAAGGCGACGGGGATTGTGGGTAGAACCGGCGAGGGCACTCAGCCGAAGGGACGCAGGGGTCAAGGGCACGTCTGTGTGGAAACGCTGAACAAACAAACAAGGGCTCAGACGTCTTCGTCCTGACAAAGAGACGTGAACTCGCTGATCCTCCGCGGCGTTTCCAAAGCAGAGACCTTTCTGTCTTCCTCTCTCTCTCTCTCTCTCTCTCTCTCTCTCTCCTTCGTTTTACTCCACACCAAAAGTGACTTGGAAAATGTGAATCTTGTATTTTTTCTTGTTTGTTTTTGCACTTTGGCACAGAGAATGGAAAACTAATTGCGAATGAATTAAAACTCATCCACTTTTTATTCTTGTTATACAGTATTATATATATATATATATATTTCAAGCTCCATCCCTCCTGGTCCAGGAGTATAATTTCAAACCTTTCTTTCTTTTCTTTTCTTTTCTTTTCTTGTCCTCGAGTTCCTCCTCCTCATCCGTCTCGTCCGTGTCACAGGAACGTCTCGCAGCATGCCTGTCAAAAGTCTGCTGAGTGAGAGAACTATAATGGGTGTAATATTTTTTTCTTCTCTTTCTTTTTTGTAAATGGAAAAACTGTTGAAATGATGGAGGAAAATGTGCGGTTTTGCCTCCCGAGTTTTTCCCCGAGAGCCTCTTTGATGGTCTTAAAGAACAGCCACACTGGCACACGCCAGACACCCACGAACAGCGCACGTCACTCTCCGAGCGGACTGGACGAGAGAATAGAAACGGCAGAGGACGAGGACTAGAAGAAGAAGAAGAAGAAGAAGAAGGAGTAGTAGAGGTGATTAGATTAAGAGCTGTGACCTCTCCTCTCGTTCTTCATCCCTAGCAGCTCTCTATTAAAAAAAAGAACGACAGAAAGAAACCGAAACTGTGACACAGAGCAAAACTTGAACCATCTCGAGCTCTGTGTGTGATGCAAATGAGACGAGGTTTTTCTCCCATCCGTGACTCGACGAACCGTTAATTTTATAACAGGCTCCTTTATTTCTGCTGTTTATCAGAATCATAAGAAACACGATTTTCTTTATCATGTCACGCTGTTCTTCTAACGTTATACACTGTATATATAAAGCGGAGTCACTGTGTTTCAGAAGAGGGTCTTTGCTTGAGTGAGTGTGTGTGTGTGTGTGTGTGTGTGTGTGTGTGTGTGTGTGTGGTAGCTGAAACCCTGTGGTGGCATGTGACATGAGAATAAAGCTCCCTGTCTTTGGTTTAGTGGCAGGACTGAGATGATGATGATGATGATGATGATGATGGTGGTGGTGGTGATGGAGATGAAGAGATGATGTTCCTCCTCTTTCTCGGTGTAGCTAAATTTATTGGTCGCCATCTGCAGGGTGGAGAAGTTTGGGCGAACTCCAGAGACCACGGAGAGCCTTCTAATTAAATCGTCATCATTATCAACTTGCGGTGCGCGATCGTCCCTGACGCCGAGCTCTTCCAAGATGAACATGGAAAACCGAGAGAGATCTGTGTGTGTGTGTGTGTGTGTGTGCGTGTGTGCTTTTTTCTCTCCACTAATCCCTGTTCTGGATGGATTTACAAAGAGAAAAGCAGAAGTCTCGATATAACCGCTGCGTTTGGTTCTTTCGGCGTTCCAGTTTTGATGTAAAGAGCTGCAGCAGATCCGGTGAAGCCGTCGCAGATCCCTGGACTCATTATACTGGATATATATATATATGTGTGTGTGTGTGTGTGTGTGTATATATATATATATATATATAATTCATTTATTGATTAATTTTTTACTCGTCCAACATTTGTGAGATGTTTTAGGTCAGTGATGAAGTGTAAAGGTTGAACGTGTGACGTCTGACAGCTTTTAGCCTCGTATTCCACGCACTAGACCTGTGAGTGACACGGAGGAGTGCGGGAAAAAAAACGCTTTATCAGAAGGTAATTACAGCCCCTGTGATTAAAGGGGGAAGTGACTCTGATTAGAAGAGTTTCTTGGGGACGTGGAAACTGGATGAATATTCAAATGGAAAAAAAAAAAAAAACAAGCAGGAAGAATTTTTTTTTTAAATCATCCACAAACCTCTGATATCATCCTCTCTCTCTCTCTCTCTCTCTCTCTCTCTCTCTCTCTCGCTCTCTTTTTTCTTTTAAAGATCTCTATTATTATTATTATTATTATTATTATTATTATCTTAATTATTTTAGGTAATTTTTGAGAACGGGGATGGAGATGCTTGAGGTGGTGCTGTGTTCGGAAATTAATCAACATTAATCAAGGTGGTGCGAGTCGCTGTTTGTTAACACCCTGAAGTTGATTCATTTCCTGTAACTGCAAGATAGATAGATAAATAAATAGATATTTTATTGATTGACTTGAGTTCCACATCCATATGATAGACCATTAAAAACTAGGAATGAGAAAAGTGAAAATAAACAACAGAAACCAAAAGACATATAGAAGAAGACGACACAGATGGAGCTGCTGAACGGAGCTGCCACCCGCGCGGTGATGTCCTGAAGTGTTTTATTCCTCTTATACAGCAGCAGTCATGAAGGAACAAGATAGATACTTTATTGATCTTAAAAAACGTAAAAGAGACTGAAGCCTCAATCCAGCAGCGCAGAGCGCTCAGCCACTGTACTCCAGGTCTTACATACAGTATTTAATATAAAATCACATCTCCCTGTTGGCGTCACACCTCCAGGGTCGAGGGTTCGAGTCCCACCTCAGGTCTGTGTACATGGATTTTGCATGTTTCCTTCCTACATTCCTTCCTAAACATAAAAACAATAACGCATACAGACTCGATATAAAACATGCACTACTGTCCAAGCTGCTGTTATAGAAAATTAATCAACGCTCTTCATTCTCTTTTGTCAAAATCTCGGACTTGGCAGCACCGCAGTTGTAAAATCCGTCTTTGTCTCTTGTTCTTCTTCGCCTCCGGAGGCGGTTTTTTTCTTATCGCTTGGTGTCGACAGGGAGATTAGCATCGCTTTACTCCTCTCTCTTCTCATCTCTCGGTCTCGATCTCGGTGCGATCACCTGCGTCGGGTCCGTGTAAAGCGTCTGAAATAGACCGCAATCTCTGACGACTTTTATAATTTCACAAGTGACTTCCTCCTCAGAATAACCTTCCTCTTGCCTTTTGATTTCAACAGGGCTTCGTTTTTTTTTCCTGCTCAGAAAAAAATATAATAATAAAATAAAATATATACACACACACACATATATATATATATATAAAATAGCATTATATATAAAAAGCTTAACGTTCTTTGGATTTATAGCTGAAGGCTGCTTATCTCGAAGCCTTTCACATCCTTTGGAAACGGAGGAAAATAATACTTCACGGGTCAAACTTTGAACTTGTATTGTGCGGCACAAGGAAATAGAGAGCAGTGTGTCCACTGAGCAGCGGTGAAGCTTTCATAATCATAAGAACACCGTGTTTGATTTTACAATGCTCTGGTTTAAAGTTTGGATCCTTTCAATACACAGCACAAACACTCCTCTTTTATTTATTTTTTCTATATTTTACACTTTATCCACATCCCCTTGGTGCCCTTTTCCCCCCCTGAGCTGGGATCTGTGTGTGTGTGTGTGTGTGTCTGCGCTTTAAGAGAGACGTGCTGTTGTAATCAAGCCGTCGCTCTGACACTCGACTTTACATGATGCTTGAAAAATCTGGACGAGAACGTGTGAAGTTGTGCCGAGCCCGGGGGTTGAGAGCCGAGTGGTCTCCTCGTGCCACCTTTCTCTCAAGTCGTGCTCTCATCTACGTCTTTAACAGATTTATCGGGCGAAGCAGAAGAGCGCGGGGTTAGAAATGTATATATATATATATGTATAGGTCGAGTATAACGCAGGCCATGTGTTAAGCAGGCGTTAGGGAAATGTCGAGACCTTTTACATGTGACCCACCTGTCGTGCTTTCATCACCGATAATGCTAACCTCATGGAGCTATCAGCAGCTCTGTGTGTGTGTGTGTGTGTGTGTGTGTGTGTGTGTGGTCTAGAGGATCTCTTAAAATCTGTCGTTCATGCTTTGCTCAACTCAACTGACGGATACGAAGTTCCCGAGAAACTCTTTAAAAAATGAATTCGTTTTTTATTGCGCAGACGTTTGGCTTGTTAAGTCCGTCTGCTCCGGCCTTCGCTAGGTGAGGAGGAGTTCTTCAGGTTTCACACGGCCGGTGCCACGCTCTAATGGGCTCTCTGGGCACGACTGGAACATAATAACCGTTTGCTGGTGTTTGTCTTACCCCCTCTCGAACCGAGAATCTTTTTTTTTTTTTTTTTTTTTTTTTTTTGGTAAAAACCAAAAATTCACTTACGGCACACATAAGCAGCGCTACGTGATGTAAGTTGTTATTACTGGAGAGATGGGATAGGAAAATTCGGATTATTTTCCAAAAATCCAGCATTATGTCACAAAGGCCACATTGTAGGTTTGTATGGTTGTAAGGTTTGTAAGGTTGGGCGTGTGGAGTGTTTTTGTGTGTGTGTGTGTGTGTTTAATTTTTCCCCTTTTTACTTTATTACTCTTCTTTTAGGTTCTCTGACCACCGTGTACGTCTAATAACATTTACAATCACTCGCGTTATGGAAAGGAACGTGGGAGAGTTCAGATTCACTTCAACCTCCTGATCAAACGGCGGACCGGCCGCAAGCGATCCACAGTATTTATCTTAAATAAAATAAATAAATCTAGCACATGTTTGTTTTTCATGCGCACCGTGACGGCTTCTGTAGCAGATCCTCAGCTCATTGGGAACGGAAAGAGTTTTCGTCAAATCTTTATGTTTATTTACCTTCTCTGATCAGATCAACTAGATCAGAACTAATTAATGATAACATGAATTGTTTAAAAAAATGTACGTTTAAAGGACACCTATTTTTCAAAAGAAACAATGACTCACGTCTTAGTCACGTCTAGACGTTCACACTGGTCTCAGTTGTACGTGTTCAAACAACAAACATTCCCGGCTTTTATTTTGTAATCATTTTTGTGTTTCCCCCTATTGTGACCCCATATATATATATATATATATATATATATAAAATAAGAGTCTCTCCCGCGGCTCATCGCTCTTGATCCGCTGTTCTATTTAGGGGGCGTGGCTCAGCGGGAGCTCATTTACATAGACACTGAAATGGCATGTTTGGAGTGGGAGTGAAATAAAAGGTGTGTGTTAAAGAACTTATTAAAGAAGTAGTAACATAACAGGACCTTTAATGATTAATAGATATCGAATCATGCATTTATTTTCTGAATGACTTTCGAAACCGATGTTCATTGTCGATAACGTGAGGAGCCTCTATGAAAGAAAACCTAAAAATTTCGTTTCATCTTTTCTTGGTGTCGTGTCCCGTGTGTGTTTTCTACATTTTGGGATGCGAAATTTCTGGCTTCACAACATGAACGTAGTTAGCGATGTCTAAAACGAACAAAACAAACAAAAAGGTACATTGATAAAAAATTTCTGCTAATTTTTTGATAAATTTTACATTATCTCAAACCTCACCAGTTAACTTGACATTAATTCAGTATGAGCTAGATAAATAATTAACTAACAATTTTTGTAATGTAAACTTATTAAATTTATTAAATATTAAGATTTCCAGTTATCCCATGACGTAGCTAGCTAACACAGCTAACAGGAAGTGTGCCTGCTCCACAAGACGTGTGCTAGTGTGTGTGTGTGTGTGTGAAGTGAAATTTATTAGAGTGCAATAAATAGAAATAAATATATATATATATATTTTAATGTAACACAGGCTGAATAAAATGTAAGTTTTGATACAGTTTGATGTCACAATCACTCGGACATTGTATATCGGTGAACGTTATCGCTAAGTTGTCATGCTAGCTGCTTAGCCGGACCTTTTTGAGCAAATTTTATAAACACAGTTTAAGCCTTTTGGTAAAATCTCCAAGGTTAGATGGATATTGCCGGATGAGATCATCACTCCTGCCTCATGGGGATTTAATAATAATAATAATAATAATAATAATAATCATGATAAAGGCCTCTTCTCTGCATGCTGGTGCAATCACACGCCTTGTGTAATTTCTCCAAACTCCAAAGTGTGATTGCGTTCCTGAAGACGCTCTCGTCCTTGTACACCTGCTCGTCTCTTCTCCAGCACCTGAAAAGCTGATTGCTGCTGCATCATGGGAAAGGACGTGTCTCTAATAACCGAGCCGAGAAGCAGCAGACGTTTTTTTTTTTCTTCCCCTCACGCTAATTGAATTCTGCTCTAAAATACTGCTGGCAGGACGCAAGGCCCTTACCTTGTTTGACTTATTTATTGCCTGACTGGAGAGATAATTTGACCTCTACTTTTCAAAAAGCTCTATTTTTTCCCTCTCTCTAACAAAAAAAAAGGAAAAAAACTAGTAATAAACTCAATTATGCTGCCGATCAGTGACTCAAACGATGCATTTGTTTTTCACCAGAGAGAGGAAAGTGCTCTGTGTTCATGAGCTCCTCTCTCTCTCTCTCTCTCTCTCTCTCTCTGTCTTTTCTCCAGGACGGAGAGCGAGATTGCCTCGCCAGCTCCGGTCGTGTCAGCCAAGATTTGTGCTCCGCGTCCTTTAAATCATTTCCCTCTCTAGAAAATTAAGAATGCAGAGATATTCTCAAACCGATCATTTCTCTCTCCAGCCTTCCATACGCCTCTCGTTTGCGCGGCCCGTGACATGTGCCGACTAATCGGGGGGGATTTCGAGCGGGAGGAGAGATCGGCGTGATCGGCGTTAGTGTAAACAACCCGAGTGAGAGGTTAGAATGTTAATTGTTTCAATGCGTAAACCGGGCGTATAGGGCTCGCCGTAAACACGGCTGTCCATCACGGTTAAGATTTACATTCCTACGAAGAACGCCCGAGGAAATGTTCAGCTCGCCGTAAAAAGCGCTCGGGTTTCGGGTTTTGGACAGACGGAGGCCGGATCTTCATATCCTTTGATTTCTTTCCCAGTGCAGGTTAAGGCAAGACTTTACGACTGCATTTTAGAAATGTATCAAATATTTTCTTTTATGTCTTGCTTTATGTTTTTTTTTGTTTTGTTTTGTTATTAGTATATAACCATCTGGACTCTAAATTGGATTGACAAGTAGCGCAGTAGCGTTTTAATACGTTATAATTTCTATAGTGACAGCTTATAAATGAATAACATACATGGAAGGAGTCTCCAGTGTCAGTGGTAAAGCTGTGACGTTTACAGCCTCAGGATTCCCTGAAATCTTCAAGAAAATTTGAGATAAATTTCTGAAAATTCACAGTGACGAGGGCCGGACTGTGTACAGCTGCTATAACGTAAGTGAGAACAGGAGCTAACTTGTTTCATGGACGTTTCAAATTATAACAAATAATAATAAGAATGATATTTGCTGTGGCGTAAGAGGGATATAACCTTTCAGGATCTGCGTTTAGAGGAAAACAATCAACATCACTGCCAGCGGCAGTAACTCCACGACCTTCATCGCTGCCGTGAAGAGCGCGAAGGCCATCGTTTTTTTTTTTTCTTCTTTCTCTTCACTTGCTAAAAAAATACGCGTTCATCTTTTCACGCTGCCGTCGCTTCAGTCGGTCTGAAGCCGCCGCCGGTTTCAATTCAATTGCAAATGTAATCTTTGAAAATGTGACAGTGTCTCAATCGCTTTCACAAAATAAAACAAAACAAAGCAAAAAAAAAAAAAACCCTCCTAATAATTTCCTTGGACAACTGATGGCGTCTGATTGTAACCCAATCGTTTCTGGATCAATTGATTCCTTTCTGGTTTAATTCACCATGTGATTGACTTTCGGCACCGTCGGTGGGGGGGGAGGAGGAGGAGGAGGGGGAGGGGGGGAGTAAATAAATACATTTTTAAAAAATCCCTTTTAAAGAGCGCGGTGATTTGAATACAGATGCTCTGCGTTTAGACCTCGTCACTGAAAAAATGGCTGAAAGTCAGGAGACAATTGCAGGTTGATTATGTTGCCTGTGACAGAAGATGCAGGTCCTTTTGTGCCGGGGATTTATTTGCATTTAAATGTTTATTGTGGATGCGTGACTCGCGTGCGCGCTCACTCGCTGTCGGCTTTTGTTGTCTGAAAAAATGAAACGAGTGAATTTCAGAAGCGCAATCGAAAGAAAGGAAGCCTTGGAATTATTCTTATTATTATTATTGTTGTGTTGTTGTTGTTTTTTTACTAAAGTTCGACTGTGAATTAATCAGTGTGACTTTGTTTTCATTCTGTTTCCTCTTGTCGGGAGATTTACTCAGCAACCGCCTGAAGAGTTTGAGTGTTTTGAGCGATCGTGCTCAGGTCACTGGAACTAAGGGATGATTTTGACCTTTGTTTGAGTCGGTAAAAGATGATAGAGGTGTATATAGGTTAGTGATAGTGTGTGTGTGTGTGTGTGTGTGTGTGTGTGTGTGTGTGTGTGTCATGGCCAAGCCTGCCTCCCGCTGCTCGGGGCTCCTGGTCTTTTTGTCCTGCAGCACTCTGCCTTCTCAGGAGAGCGACGACTTTCACCAGCGCGGCCTCACAAAAGCCCTTCTTTCCTTTGAGGTGTTAAAAACTTCCATTTATGCATTCCCTGGACAAAAAGCCCCGAGCCCATTTTCGAGGCCAGTGGCAACACGGGCGGACATTGTGGCCACGCTTCTCCGGCACTCATTTCACAGCTTCTAAAAACCAGTATGTGGTGAACAGGATTTCAGCGGCTAAAACGCCCCGCGAGAGTGTGGGCGATAAGAGAGCCGGAGTGCGCGCGAGCGAAGAGAATGGACGGTAAGTCGCCGAAACAGACTCCGTTTCGAACCCGTGATTGTGACTCCAGGGGCGCGATCGACCTCCTCAAGCTGGCCGCGTTTACCCGCAAAACCCAGAAACCTCAAAGATACGGTGGATTTTTTACAGTTTCTTTTATGGAGTGAACAACACACACCTTTCTTCCTTCCTTCCTACTGTAGCTCAGGCAGGAATAACACACACCGTCGCACGCCGCCGTCAGAGTAGATTCAACATTACATGTATGGAACAAAGCAATAGAATACAGTTAGCATCAAACCAGAAGTGCAAAAAAAAAATTGAGATCAATCACTGGTAAAAACTCAAAGCCGGTGAGACGCTCTGTCTCGCCATCAGCAGTAATGGTTCCACTTTTTGTCTTTCTCGCTGTATAGGTCGATATTGCCGGTGCTTTTATCCGTTTCTAGTCATAGTTCGAGCGACTGTGGTTGGAACATCTGTAAAAAACAAACAAAAATAAACAAAAATAGTCAGTTGTTTCCTTACAATCGGTTTTTATCGGTTCTCTTAGATAGTTTGTGGTGTCGTCTGTACAAGTCACGTGATCATGACTATGAAAAAAAAAAATACACGAGTAAATATTACAACATTACAAAACACCTGATGTTCTTGCTGTTTTCATATACTGAGTCTAATGACGCTTTCTATCCTTATCGCTAAGTCGTACCGCGCCGTAGAGTCACGCTAACGATTAGCTAATTCTTAGCCATCACAGCACCTCCTACGGAGATGGTTAAGCAGTACTTAGGATATCCCTCCTCCTCCTCCTCCTCCTCGTCCTCCTCCTCCTCGTCCCAGCGTTCCTCCTCCTCCTGAACCTCCTCTCCGTCCGATAGCTTTATCTCCTCGCTCGATAATTAAGTCGACTAGCTGCTGGGGAACCGCGTTCCCTTTTGGAAGGAGTGCAGGCGCGAGTCGCTTTTTGTCCAGCTGGAGATTGAATTTGACAATAAGGGTCCGTGCCGAATGACAGGCCAGGAGCTTTTTCCCCCCCCCCCCCCCCCATACACATCCTTCATCCTCTCCTCCTTCCATCCAATCCTAGAATGAGAGCTTAGCCTGTGTTGCTGGTCTAAGGCCTCCTGCCTCATTTCCCCCCCATTTCACCTCTTTTTCCGGCCGCGGTTCTGGCCCTGCTGTTGGCGGAGAGATAACCTGGCCTGCACCGGCTACACGAGCGACCTGCTGATGGGCCAGATTGGCTCTTTTGTCCCAGTAACTGCCTTTGCTAAATCTCCTCTTTAACATGTTGTGGACTAAGAAGAGCGAGCGCAGGGATGGGAAGAGCGTATAGAGGTATAGAGGTATAGAGGTAATGTGTTTTTTTTTTTTTTCCCTTGCCGTTGGTTCAGAGGCCTGAATAAAGCTTTAGGTGACGGGGCGCAATTTAAAATGTTCCATGTCACGTCACGGAGCGCAATACGAGCTGACCAGTGAGTTGAAGCGCTTGGGTGTGCAGGTTTCGTCTCTTAAAAGCTCACCTCGGAGGACGTCTAAAAGCGTGTTGTTGTTAGAGGAGGTTTCTCTAAAACAAGCCGAGAGAGAGGAAGAGCATGAGGGAGAAAGGGAGAGTGCGTAAGTGTGTGTGTGTGTAAGTGTGTGTGTGTGTGAAAATATTTGTATGTTTTTATAGACGTCGTGTACTCGATGAACAAACACACTGAGTGGTATTACAATGACTAGTAACGAGTTTCCTCACCTCTCTCTCTCTCTCTCTCTCTCTCTCTCGTAAAGATAAAAAAATATATATATTATTCCTTTACTTACAGCTTTACCACTAAAACTGGAGACTCCTTCCATTGTGTACACTGTACGCGCATCAACCTGTTTTCATCGACTTATTATCTTCTGCATGTGATGTTGCTATAGTAACATTAACGTATCAGAGCGAGTGATTATCGTCTACAAACCTGTGAGTTGTAGCTGCACGACCGCCAGAGCTGCTGTTACAGGAAACTAATCAACGACTTTCTCTCTGGTCCAATCAGAATCCGGGACGAGAGAGAGAGAGAGAGAGAGAGAGAGAGAGAGAGAGATCGCTGTGAGAGAAACGATCGCTCCACATTCAGACACGTTCGGGTCGAGTCACGAGTTAATGTGTGTGTGTGTGCGTGTGCGTGTGTGTGTGTGTTAACTCCTGCTCTCAGCAGTCACTCTGCGGTGTTGTGTTTATTAGAGACATGTGTTGGGACAATGCGCGGCGGAGAGATGGAGTGGAACTCTTGTAGCGTTGTTTTCATTTACACACACACACACACACACACACACACACACACACACACACACACACATACACAAACATGTGCATGCACTTTTAAATTTCCTGAAAGAATCATGGCGAAGTGTGAACTGTGCTCTCTCTCTCTCTCTCTCTCTCTCTCTCTCTATCTGCCTTTCTCGTTCTCTCTGTATGTCTCTCTACTTCTCTCCTTCTCTCTCTCTCTCATTCCCTCTCTCTATCTGTCTCTGTCTCACTGTCTCTTTATCACTTTCTGTCTCTTGCTCTTTTTCTCTATCCATCTCTCTCTCTCTCTTTACGTCCTTTCCTCCACTCATCTGCCTTTTTCTGTCTCTCTCGCTTCATCCGTCTTTTGCCCTCTCTGTCTCACACGACCTCTCTTTCTTTCTCAGTTCTCCTCTCTCACTTACTGCCTCTTTTCTGTCTCTATTCCTGCCTCCATCTGAGAGAGAGAGAGAGAGAGCGAGAGGGAGAGAGAGAGAGAGAGAGAGAGAGCTGGTGTAATTACACACACAATGCGTCAGTAATAAAACAGTTGGGAAACTAATAAAAGCGACTCGGGGCTGATTGTTATTCTCTGTAGTGAAATCCATCATCACGCAATTACTAACACACACACACACACACACACCTTTGCACTGTGCTATATTATTATTATTATTATTATTGTTATTATTATTATTATTATTGTTATTATTATTTTATTAACAAAGAGAAAGTTCTTTTGAATCCAGACTTGAGCCTACATCGTTCCTCTCCTCCTCTACTCCTCTCTGTCGTTCCTCTCCTCCTTTCATTCCTCATCAATTCTCTCAATTAGCATAAAATTATAAAGTCAAATTGTCGTTAATTTTTTACCCGGCAATTAAAACAGGACAGTCTTTATTAAAGCTCAACGACAACGAGGAGTATATAATCCGACTGAAGGAGAAACCGTTTATGGATCTCTTACACACACACACACACACACACACACACACACACACACACACACACACACACACACACACACACACACAC
>JAQMYG010000007.1:27077461-27090587 GCA_030014215.1 Clariallabes teugelsi
GTGCTCGTTAACACGCGGTGACGTCACGTGACATCGTAAAGCGGTGCTTCTTAAAGATCGCCACGTTTAACAACAGACAGGAACATCGTCACGTTTCAGTCTCTCTCTCTTTCACACACACACACACACTTTCTCTTTCTCTCTCTCTCACACTCACATCCCACCCGTTCTCTTTTTCGCTCTCTTTTTCTTTCTCTCTCACACATTTTCTCTCTCTCTCTCTCTCTTACACACTCTCTCGCACTCACATCCGTCTCTTTCTCTCTCTTTCTTCCTCTCGCACACATTCTCTCTCTCGCTCTCTCTCTCACACACACACTTTGCTCTCTCTCTCACACTCACATCAATCACATCCCTCTCTCTCTCTCACACACACTCTTTCATAAACACATACACACATTTCTCTCTCTCCCTCACTCACACACCTCTCTCTCACACACACACACACACCTCGATCTCCACATATAGAGTGGATCTATTCTCTATGCTAATGCGCGGGGTGTTATTGGTTGTTCACGGCTGCCAGTTGTCCTCAATAAGAGCATTCAGAGCGATGAAGAAAGAGCCCCATTTAAAGGCGAACGTCAGAAAGCGGGCGATGCGCGGCCGAGGCGTAGCGCCACAATATGTCTTAAATGGCAGGTCTCTTTTCCCAGCGCTGTAAAAAAGATCATATCTGGCAAACTGTTGCTTCTGGGTAATGTTAGGCAAACACACTCCCCCCAAAAGTTAAGTTCACATTAATCTTTTTTCAAATGTCAAGCTGGATATGAGCCGCAGGACGGACTTATATTATATTAAAGCGAAGGGAAAAATAGATATACAGCAGCGCGGGGTTAATTAGGCCGGAGAGAGCGACAGATCCAAGCTCAAAGTTCACGGCCGTTCGGTAAAGCCGCCGCTTTATCCCTGCGATTCCCAGTCAAAGACTCGGCTCGGGTTTTTTTCTGTTTGTTCCCTCGTTTGCGTGGTGCCGGCGAGGAGCGTGTTAAGTCGACTCTGCCAGCGCAGAGACAGAGAGACAGAGAGACAGAGAGAGAGAACTGAATACCCGGATCACAAAGGGACCTGGAGTGATTAGCGGCGCTCGGTGCCAGGCTCGTCACTCAGGGGGCCGTGGAGTAACGGCCCACCTCTTACCCAAGCTAACGCCGCGCGCGGCTCAGCACTTCGAGGAGAGGAAGATATCACGTGTCGAATTTCCATTCGGATTTTGGTGCCGTCAGATTAAAGCGTGATGTCAATTCAGGAGGAATTTTGAAGAGGATATTAGCAGTTACTCCTCGGCCAGGGCGCCTCGATCTCGACCGATTTGCTATGCGGGGTTTGTGCTGAGCTGGACTGTCCGTGCAGGATGCGGTTACATGTTCTAGAGTACTGAAGCATGCTGGGAGCAACTAACACCGCACGGCAGCTGTGGGACGCGCCGAGCTCCTTTATGGGCCGTGCGAACACAGATATTAGAGTTGATAAGTCGCAGGGTCAGGGCTCTATTTTTGGGCATGAAGAGCTGATTGTTGAGCTGAATAAAGGTGAAAGAGCCGCTGGTGTAGAACAGCAAACATCAGCAGCGAGGCCTGGAGCGCGGCCAGCCGGGGGCCGACAGTGTCAGCCTTGTAGTGCAGACTGTGTGTGTGTGTGTGTCTGTGTCTGTGTCTGTATGTGTGTCTGTGTGTGTGTGTGTGTGTGTGTGTGTGTGTGGTTTGATCACCTAGGTCTCACACACACACACACACTAACTTCAGAAAATTCACATATTTTATTTATTTATTTATTTATTTATGTCTTTGTGTATCATTTTAAAATGACAATTTCTGGACCTCGGTTCGAACATCGATCCAACTACGAATAACATTTATTTGTTGGATTATGATTTATTGTGAATTATAAGCGGCCGCGTCCTCGGTGAAGTGTTTCTCGTTCAAGTCTCAGAGTGTTTTTTTTTTTTTTTTAATGTTTCACTTGTTTAAAATTCCAGCGTTTAGTGTTTTTTTTTTATATCAGCTTTTCTTACACGATGATCTTTAGTTCCATCTTTACAGTCATTTTGCGACGTGTGTTACGTTCTGACGAGTCCTCGTGTTACACTGTTACACTCTGTTTCCTCGTCTGTTCTGTAGTTGCTACATTGTTACAGGCTGAAAAGTTCTTTGTTGTGTCATTTAAACACATTCACATCTTTCTTACATTAAAAAAAATCGATTATTCACCCTCTCAAGTTTGATTAGTGACCTAACAACAAAAAATGTAAAACATACCATGGTTTTTATTTTATAATTTTTTAACGACACTCCAAGGAAGGATTTTTGAATCAAGAAACAACAGAAAGTTCTGGAAAATTGCATCATTTACAGTAAAACGATTTTGCACAAAATGAATCTGAATTTGATTGGAGGAAACGTTGCAATCTCACGTCAAAATATTTTTATCAACGCACACCCGGACACACGTCACCACCAACCAATCAGCATTAACCTGAAAACCAGAATCGCTGAAAAAACATAACAAGCAGTTATCATGTTGCCATGTTTTTCTATAATCCCCCTTTTTTGGCATAAGGCAAATATGTAAACGTGTTAAACATAAGCAGTATAAGTATAAACACTATCAGTTGCGGGTATGACGAAAGTGACGTTTCCATTTTCACGTACGTGTCATATGTACATGCGTACGAGCCTCTAAAACTCTAAACCCCAGCCTATTCCCGCGCGCCTCATCAGTAAACGTGTTCGTTCTCATCCGAACCTCGGCTAATTGAAAGTCCATTAGCTCACGCACAATGCCGCGAGCGCGGGTTTAAAGCTGCCAGTACGCATTAGAGAGCGCTCCATGTGGTTCTAGTCTCGACGCACGCTCTTGTCTCCTTCGTTTTAGATTTTTTCATAAAGCGTCCGCCCCGGATTCCCCGCACGCGCCCATCAACGAGGCCTTGTGCGCTCATTAATCTAAATTCCTTTGCAACTTTAATCTGCATGTTTAATTAATCACAAAAACAAGGTGGTGAGTAATTTGGGCAAACGTGTGGCTTGTTTGTGCCCGCCGTTTAATCATTCCTGTGTGAACTCGTTTGGAAACACCTGAGGATGCAGGCAGCCACCCGCCATCATCATCAACCCCCCCACAACAACATATCTACCCACCCCCTCCCCAACCCCCCCGCCCCCCTTTCCCTCCTCAATAGGCAGAATACACTCTTTGTCAGCGCGTGCCATTCATCTAATAAAGCTTTCCGGAGCGTTCCGTCATTTTGCATTTAGCCTGTCTCTGCGCTGATGTCTCTGTGGAGCGCGGGGTCTCCAGGAATTATTTTCTGCAAGGAAAGGAGAAAAAAATTAAATAAACAGCTCAACAGGCGGCGTAATGAAAATGAATAACCTTTGGGTGGTTATTTCCTCATGCATTATCTGCGCGTCCCCAGTTACACTTCTCCACTGACCCTCACCTCAGATATTGTCGGAGACGATGTTCAATTGGGGTCAGAGTTTTAATCTCGTCTGCTCGGCTCCGACTCGTCCCTCAGGAGCGACCCGACAGCCTAACATTTAATCAACGGGAATTTAGGATAAGATTTAATTGTTGGAAATTGAATTATTGTAACTCCTAAGCTCTCAGAGGAAAGGGATGGCGTCCTCAGTGAAGCGTCTGGATTTACGCTGCCGTGTCACTGGTTAAGGAATCAGATTTTTCCTCTAGTTTTGCTTTGGCTTAAGTTTTGCTACATTTGTTACACGATGAAAAGTGTTTTGTTACAGCTTCAGGAGACTCGTTACATTGTTACATAACACTGAATCCTACTTGTCTTGTAATCTGTTGTATCTGTTCTATCGTTACGTGTCTCAGCGTCTGTCGTTACTTTGTTACAAGAACTTTGTTGCACTCGAACACACAGAGAGGAGTCTTTTATTACAATGTTACATTGTTACACCACGCCCAGTCTTTTGTCACTTTGAAGCAGCGTCTTTAGTTACATTGTTTGTGGATGTGATTTTTCTCACCTGGTTACACGGTGCAGTGCGGCTTTACACGGATTCAGGTATTTTGTTATATTGTTACAAAAAGTATTTTTTTAAAAAAGATTTTTTATTTAAATACGACATGATCCAGAGATCTTTGTTACATTCTTGTAAGAGGTTTGTTACATCACGGAGATCGCTGTTGTTATATAGTTATTAGAGTTTTATTACATTGTTACAAGCGGAGAAGTCATTTATTACAGCCTTGTGTTATATCATTACGCACTGATAAATCTTTTTCAATAGATTTTAAGGGTTTTGTTACAGTGTTGTAAAAAAAGGGGAATAACCCCAAAAATCAAAGCCAAATATTATGTCACAATCATGCAGTACAATTACTGTTAAAACTGTTAAAGTGGTTGACTTTTTTAATTCAATGTAATTAGCAAGAAAAGAATACCCCCCCACAACCCCCCCACACACACACACACACAGTTACACCCTTGCATTATTACAAGCTGTAAAGGTTTTAGGACTTTTCTTACATTAATATACGATCCAGAGTCTTTTGTTTTCTTCACCATGCTTTTTTACACTTTGTAATAAATTACTGTAACGATGTAAGAAACGTTGCATCATTGCATCGTTGCATGATTTGGCCCTTTTTTGGGGGGGGTTCGTCGCTGCTGATCCGCATGTTTAACGCTCAGTGTTTTCCATCGCTGCCTTTAACTTGTTCAGACGAAATAAAAGTCTGGATTTGATTCTCAAGCAGCCATTAATTCCACGCCACTTGACATTTCCTACCATCCCGTCTCACTCTTTAACATCTTCACGTGTTCACGTCCCAGCGACAGGTCATCGCAGCCCCGGCCCTGGCCTCTTCCAACATTTTCATTTGATACCTCAATACGCTTTATTCAACTCTCTAAATAGAGAAACGTAATACTGACTTGGCTACGTTCCTTCCTTTCAACTCTAAGACGTTAGCAGAGAAGAAAAAAAATAAAGGGAAAAAAGAAGCTCAGTTTTACCTATTAGCTTTACGGAGGCGCGCGCCACCGCTGAGGAGCGTGTCATTAATCTCCAGGCTTCCACAGCTGCTAAGCGTAATGCATAACTAAAAGTCCTGTAAAATGAATTAATGGTTTCAACCATGAACTTTTCTCCCAAAACGCCATGAATCCTCCGGAGCTGATAATGCACGCGCACCGCTCGCTCCCCAACCCCGCGGGTGTGAAATCCGTGTTACGTCGAGAGTTTGCGAGTTAATTGATTCGCAAATTATTTAAAGTTGGTGGGGCTCGAGGGAACGCTCAGCTCTAATGACGCCCATTCCCAAAGAGGGGAACAAACCCAGGGTGGGGGGTGGGGGGTGGGGGGTGGGGGGGGACTTTCTGTCTTTCTTTCTTTCCATCACTTTTTTCTTTCTTCATCCAAGCTGAATAGTAATAAGCTAACAAGCTTAATGAAAGACATACAGAGGCCCTGTTTTTTTTTTCTTGTCCTCCCCCACAAAGCCTTGTCTCGGGGCCTTGAAGCCTCTCGTCGCAGCGCGGATGAAGGCGGCATTCGCACAGTAAATCCCGAGCGATTGTTCGGAGTGAATGCCTGCGCTGCTTTCGCATTGTGTCACTTCACCGAGGCTGACCTTGGGTACGTGTCTCGCTCTAGAGAAACACAGAGAAAACCAGTTAATTGTTTTTTTTTCTTCTCACCTTTTATCATATACTTTCAATATAAGCATCCGTACGGACAAAGAGACGATTTATCAATAGTTTTTCATTTCCGTGCATTTCTATACGCAGCCTTGACTGTGTTCGGTTTCACACATTTATTAAAAAGAAATAAAACGCACACTCTGGCCTGATTGTCACATATTTTATTTGATTGTACCTGATTTGTCTTGCCTACCGAACAAAGACGGCATTCTATAAGCAATGCCACACGTCCGTTATAAGTCACGTGTGAACCGTGTTTGTAGTGGCGTACAGAAGATGAACATAAACACGCCATGAACACGGGAACGGCTGACGCAAAGGGACCGTCCTGACTTCATCATGATGCGAGGGTGGTTTTTTTATTCATTCATTTATTTATTTATTTTTGTTGTTGTTGTTTGAATCTTGGCCTTGAATTGCAAGACGGAAAGAAATCAGCAAATTAGAGCGAATAATAAAACTAACAGAAACATTCTAGTTAAAGGTAGCTGGGTTTTTTGTTTTGTTTTATTCTTGCTCAGTTGTCTCATTCCGAATGAAGCAGACGATGTGAAAATAATGACAAGTTTTAGTCGCGCGCTAAATATCGGCGCATATGTAGACGTGAAAGCGGGACGGTGCTCGGTGGTGAAGTCGCGAGTCGAAGCGGAGGAGCGTATGGTGTGTGTAACCCGCTAAGTGGCTGCTGTGTCTCCGGGCTAATATCAAGGAGCGCCCTAATCCGAGCCCCATTAGCGAACGCTGTCATTCAGACACATGGTGTCGAGCTGATTTAAATAAAACCAAATGAAGATAGTTGTTTCTGCTCCCTTGGCTTCACTCATTGCCATAAACATATGCTCCGTGCCCTGCTTCTTTCCATCTTATTTATGACTTTAATTTGTTGTGTGTATGTGTGTGTGTGTGTGTGTGTGTGTGTGTGTGTGTGTGTGGAGGGGGGTTGTGGCTGCGCTGGAAATCAAATTTAATACAATTCTCCCAGGGACCCTGTCATATAATAACATGGTAATTTCTGTGTATCCTTTTGAAAAATGAGGAAATTAATTCTTCCTGACATGTTCTAATTATTCCGGTGTGAACGGGCGAATCCTCTCTCTCTCTCTCTCTCGCTCTCTCTCTCTCGCTCTTTCACACACAGCACACACACACACAGTCCCTCCCTCCCTTAGCTGCGCCGTAAACGTGTGTGTGTGTGTGTGTGTGTGTGTGTGTGTGCTGTGGTGGTGGTGGTGGTGGTGGTGGCGGCGGGCGTCTAGGTGCTAATGCTGACCAGCAGTGCGATTAATTTGAGACACGAGCAGACACCTTTCAACACACCTTCCTAATGTCGCACAAATTAATTCACTACCCTCCCGGCTTCAGGGCCCCGAGGCGGAGGTGAGACGGGATACGGGACGTATTAGTCAAGGTGTGTGTGTGTGTGTGTGTGTGTGTGTGTGTGTGTGTGTGAGATTGCTTTACGGATGCTCCTTATCTTCACATCTCGTCCATTTTTCATATGAAGTGTGAGTCGTGCGTGGATTGTACGCTGATTTATTTCTTTTTTAAAAAAAAACAAACTTTTTTGCACTTTCTCTCTCTCTCTCTCTCTCCTGTATGAGATCCCAGCCTTGTCAAACCACGTTCACACCACCCCGCGCTCCGCGGCTCCGAGCTGAAATGCTAATTTAATTAGTCTGTCATCAGTCACTTTTAAATACAGCGTTTTAGCTGCTAAAGGAATCTGATTTCTGGTCTCAGAAGGGCAGTGCAGCTGGCTTTGTGTCCCTTATGTGTGTTCGCTCTGGTACTAAACATAACCACACACACACACACACACACACACACACAGAGGTTATACATCTCCCAGCCGTGCGCGAGGTGAGGGATTGCCTCGATGCAGCAGATGGAAATTAGTTCTCCGCCGCGCTCTCAAGGTAATAGCGCATGTGCTAACGCTCAGGTGCTACGGTGAAGAAATTCGCACCTTTAACCTGCCGCCGAGTCGCACCTGACAAATTACTACTTACAGACAAAAGTCCAGGATCATGTTAAAGACAGTGATATGAAAAATTATAATAAATTATAAAAATTATAATAAAAAAAAAAAGAAATGTCTGTTAAAAAAGGAATCTATACATTTCTAATTATATACAGTATATATATATATCGATTTTTTTTTTTTAACTCTGTTATTACTAAATCTAATGTAAGATCCTTAATGTGTGGCAGAAATAATCAAAAATAGTCCTCCTTCTGTGTCTTTACATTATTAAACCAATCTATTTAAACTGTAACAAATTACAGTCATTAGTTTGTTACATTGATTCGAAGAATTTTGTTCCACTGTTGCGCAACATGGAGTCTTTAGTTACACTGTAACCAAAGTTTAGTTACGCGGTTAAACTCTGATCAGGTGTTACACTGTTACACTGATTCAGTTACAAAGTTTCACACGACCGCGTCTCTTGTTCCACAGTTGTCTTGTTCTAATTACACTGTTACAGGACATTAGTTACATCGTTACACAATACCGGGTCTCTTCTTCTGTGGTTACACAATAGGAGTCTCAAGTTAGTCTCATATGGAGTCTTAAGTTACACTGATACACAAACCTGAGTTCACAGTTACAGTGTTACAGGAGTTTAGTTCCATCACTGATGATCAGGTGTCTGTAGTTACGTTGTTGTGTAACAGGTTTGTTAGACGACACGGCGTCTTTTGTTAAGTTGTTCCATGAGACCGGGCCTTTGTGATGTTTATTCCTTGATACTCAGTGTTTAGTTACAGACTTTTGTTACATTGTTGCCAGAAACAGTGTTTAGTTACATTGTTACACAATGTTCTTTACAATGTAACATCTATATCGCAATGTCGGCGCAAGAAAATATCTGGATCTGCCTCTCATTGCTAAATGTAATCTAAGACTAGTCGTGTGTGTGTGTGTGTGTGTGTGTGTGTGTGTGTGTGTGTGTGTGCGCACGCTCTTGTCAGAACTGATTATCCTCCTGCATTTCCCCATCAATCTCTCTCCACGAGACTTCCTCCATCGCAGTCATTGATTAATTAATGGTGTGAAATGAAAACACCCGCAGGTATGCGCCTGCGTGACACGGTGTTCGAGCGAACGCTCTGGGTTCGAGCCCGGAAATCCATCAAAGCGCGAGACAAGCGGACCTTCACTCCGCGCAAATGAAATAAAATGGAATAAAATAAAATAAAAATATTTATGGTTATTATAATAAATATAAGGATGTAGAACAGTGAGAGATAAAACATATTGTAGTGTCATTATATCGTTATTACGGTGCTAATAGCAGGAAGACTGCAATATGCAAATCATGTAGCGTGAACGTTTCTGACCAATCAGAGCTCGAGCTCATCTGGCATGCAAATTTATTCGTAAGGAGAATCTCGTTAGATGAGCTTAAATCGATTTTTGCCTCAATTTAACTGATCGCTTTTCTGTCGTTTGATATTAACGACTAAGACAAATTTGACCGGCTGCGCAAAAATATTGGCACCCTTAAAAAAAACCACAAACAAGGAATTGTTCATGTGCGCTGCAGTGGCCGAGCGGCTTTATTGGAAGACTTTTTTTTTTCTTTTTTAGCTTGCTGTCAGCTTTACCTTTTTTGGAGTTGTGTGGGCGTGGCTAAATGTAAATATATCATGAACGCTCTAGGAAAAGGTTGATAAATGATGCTGAGTGTATATAAGTACAAAGTGTGTGTGTGTGTGTGCGTGTTTTACTAGTACGTGACTACTGTGGAACATCCCAGCATGAAAGGGCGGTTGTCTTCTTTTTTTTTTTCGCTCTAATTACGAACGGTGTCGACGTACGCAGCCGGCGATGGAGCGGAAAGTCAACAGAAGGGAACGCTGCGAGACTCAGGGGTTCGGGGAGACAGACCACAGAGGTGTAATTGATTTGCGATGTGTGTGTGTGTGTATATGTTCTCCTTCGTGTGTGTATTTGTGTAGAAGAACAGAGAAGTGAGCTTCACCATCATGGCGCTGAGAAGAGAAGAGGCTTTATATAATGTGCAGACCGGCGCTCTCTCTCTCTCTCTCTCTCTCTCTCTCTCTCTGACAGGGGCGTCGGCTAGCGCTGGATGAGTGATCCGGCATCTCCTCACCACATCTCCACACCCTTCGGTTTCTCCAGCATCTCGACTCCTTGTAGAAACCCGTCATCATCATGGTGGTGGTGGTGGAAGATCTGATGCGCCTGATTTGACTCTCGGCCATCTTTAGGGCTTTAAACCCTCACTTCCCCTCCTCGTAGATTAAAAGCAGGGGGAGATTCGTAGCGCCAAGTGTTTCTTTTCTTTTCTTTCTCTCTTTTTCTTTTAATCTCTGAAGGCTTTAAAGATCTCCTGAGTGTTGAATGAAGAGCATCTCTCCATGGAAGCTTCATAAAATGACAGAATCACTGGCTTCAGCGCTCGAGCCCACACACCCTGCATGAGTTCGTCCCAAAGTTTTAAGAAGTGTGTGTGTGTGTGTGTGTGTGTGTGTGTGTGTGTGTGCGTGCTGGGAAGATGGCAGAGCGTCCAGAAGCCGTGTTAATAGCGAGAGCTTGTCGTCCATATGGTATTGCTTTAATGGACCACATTTGCTGCAGATGGCGGGAGCCTCGGCGTTTGGACACGGCCGGCTCTTGGCAGATTCCCGATGAGGAGGAAAAAAAAATGTATAAAAAAAGAGAAAAAGAAAACCGAAGAGAGAGAGAGAGAGGCTGCATGGCGCTCGTCTTTTAACGCTGATGTCGATCCTCCTCTCTTTTCTCATTTACCGAATGGTTGCCCTTGGAAGGAGGTCTGTTCTAAATTTAAGACTTGCTGCTCTACTCTTCCTTTCTTTCTTTCTTTCTTTCTTTCTCTTTTTTAATTCTTTTTTTCATACATGTTGGGAGAAGAGCAAACACAATGTGGCTCAGTCACATTTTCCTCAGCTCAACGTCCAAAACCGCACCTACCTCCCCGTGCACGGCGCTCGTCCTCCTCTCCTCCTCTCCTCCTCTCCTTTACCGCAGCACAGCTTTCCTGAGCGAGTGATGGAGGGAGAAAAATAAAAAAAGCGAAAAAGTATTAAGTGATTTGGAGAGAAGTGAGAGAATCATTCACGTTCTCTCTGCCTCACAGTGTTGATTATTTTCAGACACCAAGTCTTTTTTTGTTAAATTTTATTCTTCCACTTTTTTCCAACATCAATTATGCCAGGACATCTCTTAATTTTTTTTTTATCCATTTCTATTTAAATGGTTTGGTTTTCTTTTTTGTTTTCCTTCTCTCGTTAAGAGTAAACTCCTTTCTCTGGAAGATGTCGAATTTTTTTTCCCAGGCTCTCACACTGGAGACTCCTTCCATAAATAATTAATGAACATCGCTTGAAAGTTCCACATCGCTGTGAGGAAGGAGCGGTTGCTATGGAAACGATAACATGTTAGAGCGAGTGCGTTAATATGAACCTGCGCTATAGTCAGAGCTGCTGGTGTAGGGAATTAATCAACACCATGTGACCAATCAGAGAGCAGGATGCAAAGCTTGTGGTGTGTGTACAACAGATAAAATGTGTGTGTGTGTGTGTGTGTGTGTGTTTACTGCTGACAAAAAAGGCACATGTGAGAAAGGGTGAGATATGAGAAAGTGTTGCGTGTGTGTGTATACATGTGTGTATGTGTTTAACACTCCGTCAAGTGACGAGGAGACACGCTTGATTGGCCAGGTTGCGATTTGACTGTTGTGTTCTCGCTGTGTCATTACTCAGGCACCCAGAGACCCTCTTTATCCTCCTCCTCCTCCTCCTGCTCCTTCTTCTTCTTCTTCTCATTTCTCAAACACCTGATTGTGAGAAAAGTCTCAAGCCAGACTCGTGGAGACACTGTATCCCTCTCTCAGTCTTTCCATTCTCTCATAAGACTTTGTCTCTCACCACAGAGAGAGCGAGAGAGGAAAAGGGTGGAGGAGGAGGAGGAGGAGAGACACGAGGCTAAATTACACCCATCTCACTGTGCAGCGTTTGGGCGTCTTTCTGCTCCGTTGTGTCTCGTTTATGATGAGAGAGCGCCGTGTAACTACCTGAGACAAATCGCTAATTAGCTTCAGCGCTTGATGAATTCGGGCTGCCGGCGGGAGCGCATTTAATGTTTTTTTTAATATATATAAATTTATTTAAATAAAAAAATTAAAAATAAAAATAAAAAGCGTTGTTGAGGAAATGCATCATCCGACTCCAGCTGTGGACGTGAGAGAGAAATGATTTCACCGTTGGCCTTTTTTATGACCTCATTCACACTGAGAGCAGCGCCAAGACAAATCAGTGAGGAACAGAAAGAAATAAGTTAAAAACCCAGCAAAAAGAAACAAAAAAAGGAGAAAGAAAATGTAAACAAATGCATGCACATAAATAAATAAATGAACAAATAAATAAATAAATAGATATATTTCCAAAAAATAATTTTTTACTTTCTTAGGACAAAAATTGAAAATTGATTAATAAAAAAAACTGAGCAAAAATGTAATAAATAAAACATCATATGAAAATAATACTAGTACTTTTGATCTGATGTTCTGTTCGGGAACCCGTGGAGAAGGTGACCACGATCCTGTAGGGTTCTAGCACATAACAGAACCTTATAGGGTTCTTAAAGGAGAACTTTTTCGTTCCGATGTATGTGAATATATATATACATATATATATAAAGAACAGTAACAGGCTAATGCTGAACATCTGGCTTCCATTTCCAAACACGTGCTCTTACATTTGCGGTGCAAGAGGCTGCTGCTGAGCGAGCTGTGTGTGTGTGTGTGTGTGTGTGTGTGAGTGAGTGGTGACATCACGACCATATCCCTGCATGCCTGGATGCAGGACACGTTGTTCGCTCGGAACGGCGTTGGCTCGGCGATGGCGCGGTTGTAGGCCCCTGTGGTCGGGCTCCCTGAAGCCCAGAAGCCGCCGAGGCCCCGTCACACATGGCTGGCATCTGGAGCAGCGCTGTTCTGTTCTGTTCTGTTCTGTTCTGCTCTGCTCTGCTCTGCTCTTTAGCGGGGAACACAGGGAGGGAACCGGGCGCTATACGATAACGTATCATCAGCTTGAGGCTGGAAAACCAAACGCGCTAATGACAAATGGCTGCTTTTCAGGCAGGATCGAGGTTGTGTGGAAACGGGCTTTGTTCTTTCCTGGAAGATGTGTGTGTATATATATATTAAAAAAATTATATATATATATAATTATTATATATATATATAAAAAGACATTCCTTTTTGACATTGCTTTTTTTTATCATTATTTTTGTCTTGTGCCAGTTTGACTCTTTGTGCTAAAAAGTTACAATGGCTCTCTGTGTATTTCTCCTGCCACAGAACCCAAATGCTGAACATGGAGGGCTTTCTGCGTAGCAGCTTTTTACTGAGGTCAGTCGCTTTAGTATTTAAGTTCATGGATGAGGGGGGGGGGGGGGGGGGT
>JAQMYG010000007.1:27134550-27148237 GCA_030014215.1 Clariallabes teugelsi
TCTCTTTCTCTGTTTTTTTTTTTTTTTTTTTTTTTGTGTTGTTGTGCCTCTAGTTTGTTTTTCTGACAAGATGGAGAAAGAGAAAGCTCTTTAGGCTTTTTTGTATCTGTATTGTTTAAAGAAAAGGAAAAGACTTGGATGGCAGAACCGCTGATGGTAAAGGAGCATCTGGAAGAGCTTTTTAGTGTTTTACACACAATCTGAAAAACAACACTTAGTTGTATTATTTCTTTCTAATCCCTCTGTTTGCTTTCTTTAATTTCCTAGATCTGTTAGAAATCTTGACGTTTTCGAGCAAGCTTAAACCTGATCTGATAATTTCATAATATCGAATCATCATCATCATCATCATTATATTGTCTGCCATCTTATTTCCCTTTTTTTTTTTCCTTCTGATTTCTTGCTCATGTGTTTCTGCATATTTAGTCTAAATAAAGGATTCAGTGTTTGTGTGTATTTTTCTGGTAAAAGTTTAAAGGATTAGTGTACCCCAATTATAACCATCTGGCCCCTCGGGCGTGGCTCTGCAGGGTGTCTCAGGGTGTGCTGTGGTGTCTGGCACCAGGATGTTAGCAGTGGATCCTTTGGGTGCTGTGGGTTGTGCGTCGGGGCCTCAATGGATCGGACATGTTGGGATGGGATCCGGGGAGTTTTGGCTGCCGGGTCGGGGGCCCTTGGGTTCTTTGGCATCCTGATTCACGTGCGCAGTGGGCTCTGGTGACCTGGGTGTTCTGGTGCTTTTCTTTCATAGCCAGCTTTGACTTTTTTCAGCAATTTGTGGAAAAAAGACGTCCTGACCTTTGGTGCCCATGACCCTGTCACCAGTGTACTGGGTTATAATTGATTTGGTATAATTGAATCAATGTTGTTCTCTTCACCTGGGTGTGGTGTTAATGTTAGGGGTGAACGTTGTATTTCCGTAATGTAATGTATGATTTTATTTGATAGTTTAATGATCATCACCTTGGAGAGGAGGAAAAGATGAGAACTTTATTTAAAAATATATATATTTTTACTATAATAATGAATTCAGTCTTTCTTTCCTCTACAAATCTGAAGGTTGAGTAAAGATATAATTTTTCTTTTAATCGACAGCATGTAAAGATCAACAAATCTGCAAATCCGTAATGATACCTGTGACCCAGCACAGCTCGTGTGAGCAGGTTCTGTAGTAAAGCTCCTGAGAAACTGTGCGAGTGCTTAAAGGAGAAAAAAGTAGAAGAGCTGAAGGAAGTCAAGCCGTGACTCTGTGAGACAAAAAAAGAACAGAAAAAACACACAATGTACAATTCATGCTTACAGAGAACAATATCCAACTATGAGAGAAGAAGTGCAGAGAGGAAAAAGAGTGAAGTAATCTCTCTCTCTCTCTCTCTCTCCATCTCTTGTTGAGCCGAGAGAGGGATTGATGAGGAAGAGCAGTAGTGGGGATGTAGCGCGGCAGGAAAGTGTAGTGGGGATTACGACGGCTGCGTGGGGCCTCGGGGCAACGGCAGATGTGCTGGCATCACGCCACGGGGCACGAGTCATTGGGATGGACACATATTCACACACACACACACACACACACACACACACTGATATCTGATTAAAAAAAAGTTAAAAAATGAACAGAAAAAGAAAAGGAAGGAAAAGTAGTCAGTTGGGATAAAAGGACATTTTATTATCATGTAACGGTACATGGAGAAAATACTGCACAAGGAGGATGTTCTGTCCATCAAACAGATAGATAGACGGATGGACAGACAGACAGATAGAAAAAAAGATGGTCAGACAGACAGGTGGATAGATAGATAGATAGATAGATAGACACACACGTATAGAGACAGACAGATTAATGGATAAATAAACAGAGACAGACAGATTAATGGATAAATAAACAGAGACAGACAGACAGACAGATCTATCTTTATGAATCCCGGGGCAGTTTTATGTAAAGCACTCGGTGATGTTGTAATAAACTCTGTTTAGTTGATTAGTTTCCTGTAACAGCACGCCCCCGCCTGTTTTATGTCCTACACATGAACGTCATGTGATCAGATCCTCCTCACTCGGTTCACCTCTGCGACAGAATACGAAATCAGAAATTAGCTTAAGTTGCTACAGAGTTGTTTACAGCGAACAGTGTTACACAACCTCTCTACACGTGGCAGGGATTATCATTCTGAACATATTTATATCAACAAAAATAAAATGTAAAAAATTCTGGCACCCCTGAGCAAAATGACGATTGTTTACCCGGAGTGTGTGTGTGTGTGTGTGTGTGTGTGTGTGGGCGAGCGAGTTCTCCTTCTGTTGTTTTGTTAAACAAGACACTTTGGCTGTGGTTTCTTACCAGGTGCTGAGATCTCCGTTTACAGAAAAACCTGGCTGAGATTTACGAGGGCCTTCACTCTTCCGTTTTATGTCTTCAAAGCCGTGTCTGCAATCTGCTCGCTCTATCTTTTGCTCTGGGTGTGTATTTAATTTTTCTTTCCCTTGGAGTGATCCGAGGATGAGAGCTGCAGGTTTTTAGCAGAGATCGGTTAGCAGATAGCGGTGCCATCCATGCAAGAGCAGCGTGCCGTGTTTGTCTAGGTGTCATAGACACGCACTGCATGGCGGTTTGGCCTGTGGAGTCCCACCAGCACCAGCGTATGTCATGACGTTTTTGCTACGACGCTGTTAGCCGTCATGCTAGGACATCAGGAAGGTGTGCGGATTGATAATCCCTTCAGATGCCTCAAAAGCCTGCTGTTAGTCTAGCTTAAAGGTATATTGCCTTGTCAAATGGCAGGCTAGGATTTTCTAGCGCTAGTCTAGAGTTCATGCTAGCATCAGGACGAGCTCTTCCAGTAGTATTACAGCTTTGTTTCCACCCTATCTGAACTTTTCCTAGCGCTAAAGTCTTTTATCTTACATGCTAGTTACAATATCTCTGCCTGAGTTTATTTAAGCATGCTAGGCTAAGCTAGGCTAGAAATTGGTGTAACGTTGCGTATCAGGGTCTTTTTTCCCCCCACTTTCCAGAGAAAGTTTTGCTCTAGTTCTAGTCAAATTTTTTTCATAATTTCCTGGATCTATACTCTTTATGTTTTGAGCCTCGAAGAGCACAAATAATAAAAGAAAATGAAATGCTACGAAAGCTAAACAGCCATCCAGGAAAGTTCATCACTAATTTGATTGTAGCTGTGAATATTCAAGTCTCTCCTTTTTTAGTGCTAAGTTAAACTTTCTTGCTAGCAGCATCCACGCTCTCCAAGATAAGTAATCGTGCTGTTTGCGGCATGAAGTAAACAAACCCCATGCTAGATAAGCTACACGCCGGCCTCGGAGAGTTAATTTCGGCTCAGTAGAAGAGCGCTAAAATTATCGTCGCTTTGGGGATTGGAGTGTTTGTTTTTCAGCTTGTAGACCTATTGTTTGAAGCTTTGCTAACACGCTGCATAATCCTCTTGTTTCTGAAGGGGATGTATCTCTGGAGTGCTGCATGGGTGCTACAAGAGAATAAAACATACACACACACACACACAGGGTTTAGTTTAATCACGCTAGGCTAGGCTAGCTCTGGGGTGCTGGCATTACGGGTGTTTGGGGTATAGGAATTCTCTTCTCCCCCCGTTTTTGGACGCGCGGCTGCTAGTTTTGCTTTCCGTCTCAAGAGAGACTCCAGATCAGCGGGGTATACGCCAAGCTCCGCTCCTCGCCAAGCGCCCCGTGCCTCGATCTGCCAGAGCGGAGTCGTGCCAGAAGAAGCCGACTCGGATCCGGAGAGGCTCGGAGGCCTGCCGTCGGGGAAAGGGACCTTGGGAAAATGTAAATAGGATACTGATAAGACCTATTGTTTTCATTCCAATGTCACCCAGGCTGAATCGTTTCCCCTCATCGCTTTATCTCGGAGGAGGAGTGGAGGGCGCGGGGGCCCGAATCTGGGAAACAACAATGAACTTTTCCTGGTTTTACAGTTTTTCCAGCGTGGAGTCTTTGCTAACCGAGACATGACCAGGAGAGCGACATGGCGGTTTTCTAAGAACACGTGAAGATTCTACAGAGGATTAGATCGAATCATATATATTTAAACCAGGCGGCGTTTGAGTCAAACTGGGACTTGTCAGGAAATTCCTGGTGAATGAAGGTGTGAAAGTAACTGACAGCTGACAGTTGAAGCGCAGTGCAGTGATGAGACTCTTAGCCGCAGTAACACATCTTTAGTTTTAAAGAAGGCTGTACGTCCGTGAGTGACGACCCCGGCCGAGATCGGAAGCTCAGAGCTCGGAACTCCTGATGCTTGACAATAACTTGTCGCCAACTTGCGGAAGAAAGACAGTACACACAATCATTCACCAGCACCACTTGCACATTACAGGAACTCGGCTGGGAGTTATCGCCACACAGTCCGGGACAGTCCTAACTTCACTCCAAGACATTTCCACATGTTTGACATGTTTGAAAAAGGAGTTCCTTGGAGGCCAGTGTTTCAGATATGACTCAAACAGACAGTCTGATCATGGCTCTGGCGTACTGAGAAAACTTTTTATATGAAACATTGGGATAAGGGAATTAGTGTACCAGGGGATTATATAGAGAAATAAAGGGAGATTTTACTTATTCCGCACAATCAAAAGTCCCGCTTTGACTCGAACTTCCCTCTGACTTTCTGACATGGTTTAATGCCTCTGAGGATTGTTTTTATTTTGTCGTGAGAATTTCACTGTTGTGACGGACGTTCTTATTGTTATTGTTAATGCAGTTTACGACCGTAATTAATGATACAAATAATAAATACATTTAAAAAACACAGATGGAAGAAGAAGAAGAAGAAGAAGAAAAAATGCTGGATTCTTATCAGTGACGTATGAGACGACAGGTGCGCTAGCAGGAATGTTGAAGCTGTAAAACAACAAGCTGTGAAGAAAGCAGGACAGAGACAGACACTAAAGCTCCGCCGCATCGCTCTCCTTATTTATAGTTAACGCGAGAGGTTTCTACTAAAAACTTCTTATCAGGTCTCACTATTAGTTGTTAAAGATTAAGCACTGCGGTTCAGGGTGTGCCTGTTAGCTTTGCATAAGCGGGTAGAGATTTTAAATTCTAGGGAGTCGAACGTTCCTCCTTTTATTCCTGACGAGGAAACAGAATTCCACAACAGCTTTTGTAACGGTGCTTTGAAACAACCCAGATGACCCGCGTTCTAACCTCGTTATTTTCTCCTCTCTGAGATTTGGAGCTGTGATGCTTCAGTTAGCGATGTGCCGCTAAGCTTTCAATGCATTACTCTGAATTTAATATACACACACACACACACACACACAAACACACACGCATACATGCAGACAAACACGATGGAAATTCCTCACCTCTTCCAGGTAAAAAGGAGCACAGGGCAGGTCTGGCACATTCCAGATGTAGTGTGTGTGTGTGTGTGTGTGTGTGTGTGTGGAGGAGTGCAGGGAGCGACCGCTCTCGAGGGAGGCAGAGTGGAGCAGAATGGGAGCTGGCACCGCATTATCTCCAACAGTTGGTGCATTGCTTAATGATCAAGTGCTGGAGCGGCATCTGTGCTGTGTGTGTGTGGGTGTGTGTGTGTGTGTGTGTGTGTGTGTGTGTGTGTGTGTGTGATCTAAAAGCAAGGAATATGGGAAGGTCTTCTGTAAACCTTTTGACCCGATCAGGACAGTTTGCATCTTAAAAGGAAGTTTGTGTTTTTGCCTCGTTTCATCTGCAACGAAAGAATTTGTGGTTCTGTTTGGTGTGTGTGTGTGTGTATGTTTTGAATCTGACGGGAGTTTCGAGTGTGTGTGTGTGTTGACAGAGGAAGCTCTTTCACCCTTCTGGAGGAGAAGCAGAATCATGACGGACCCCCTCTGAGTGAATGTGTGTGTGTGTGTGTGTGTGTGTGTGTGTGATCCTCCTGCCAGGACACACACAAATCAGCCACGAGGTCGAAGAAACAAACCGCGGCAGGAAAGTGGAAAAACAGGAGCGGTGTTAGAGTGACCCGCAAACCGGGAGCGAGACAGACGGACCGGGTCAGATTTCAGAGACGAGCAGGATGTTTGTGTTTCGTTGCCGTTTGCGCGTCTGACACGTGAGCCAGAGGAACGCTACGTATGGTCCTGAGGTGACACGTCTGGTTTTCAGGTGACACCCTCGAGCATGATGATCTGTTAGAGCCGGAACGTTCTTGCAAGCTACAATACACAAAGTGTCGAAGTTCGCGACCGCGGCTTTCGCACGCACGAATCGTCGTCCACGTTTTTTCCTCTAAACAAGCGGCGCATTGTGCGCGTGAGCTTCGCCTGAAGCTCTCTGTCCTCTCCTTATTCTCTTTCTTTTTTCAGCATGATGTCATTCTGATCACAGATGATCATCTCACATCACAGTTCACAGATGAAGAGAAGGCGCGGCAGTACGGCAGCACATTAACGCGCTCGGTCGAATATGTTACCGTTTCTATAGCGACGGCTCGTTTGTGATCGTTGGTCAGGTTTGTGTAAAGTGTGGAAGGAGTCTCCAGTGTCAGGGCTCTGGAATAGAATGGAATGTTTTTTTTTTTTTTTTTTGTCTAATTAACTTGAAAAGACAGAAAAAAGACCCACAAGAACAGGAAATATGTTTTTTTTTACGTTTTAAATGGAATTATAAATACTTTTTTCTGGAAATTGCTTTGATGTAGGAGGAATAAAACCCTTTGTGATGTGAAGTCACAGAAAAATAATCAACGATGGAGTATTAACCAGATGAGATGTCTAGTTTTATTTATCATGCAAATTCTTTAAATGTAATTGGAGTGGATGTTTGATTAAACAAAGCCTCATTTGCACAAACACACACACAGACACAGACACACACACACACACGTATACTGTATGTACATACCCTCGTCCTCTTATCGATTGTCTTTACGTGAGTGTGTATGATTAAATGAGGTGAGGCCCACTGTAGTGAGTGTATGGGAGTGTGTGTGTGTGTGTGTGTGTGTGTGTGTGTGTGTTTGGTGGGAACGGTCTGACCCAGGCTCGGAGGCTCTGCCTGGCGAGCAGCATGTTCTTTATCATCGTCCCCGGACGGACAGCGGCTCTGCAGATTCCAGCCATTCCTCCTCCTGATTCATTGTCTGCCGGACAAATGTTAATTGTTTTCATCATCGGCGTCCTGCCCCGTCCGTGCCCCTTCCACGTCTCCTCTAATGTCTCTCTGGGGTGCCTGCGTGCCTGATCGGCCTTATCGCGAGTCAAACCCCAGAGCTCGTGAGAAATCCACGTTGCTTGTTAAACTGTGTGTGTGTGTGTGTGTGTGTGTGTGTGTGTGTGTGTCCATGTCTCCTACTCACGTTTGATCCAGTCTTCGTTTCTCGTTATCTTTCTGTCGATTCATTAAAACAGATTCTGTAAATCGTAAACTATCACGTTGTAACTCTGTGATTTTTGATGGTATTTTTCTCCTCTAACACCATCTGATACGCTGCCTGTAAAAACTGACAAACCAAACACTATGGAAATGATAGAGTTAATGTTCTTATGGCTACAGAAATGTTGTTGGAATGTTGTCGAAACGTTCACCGATGTTATGCAGAAGCTTCCTCAGACACATCTAGAAGCCTGGACGTGATTAATGTCAGAATCAAAAGCACCTTTTACTGTAATGTTTAGAAAACGTTCTGCGAACCGCATTACCGTTATCATCTGATAATTATCATCTTAGCACTTTTATTTACAAAGAGCTACAAATTCAGAAAAAATTCCTCCAGAGACAAAGTTGTAGCAAAATTAAATAAATAAATAGATTAAGAAAAAAAAAAATCTTAGAAAATAAAACAACAGCAACATCAATAATAATAATAATAATAATAATGAACCAACATAAAGATCTTATTTTTAGTATTATCTATTCATTACTTAAATTTTTTAATACTTTATTTATTTATTTATTTATTTATTATTATATGTTTTGTAAATTTTTTTTTACTTTCTGACATCACCACCACACCTTCTTTGTTGGAAAATACGTACTTTGTTGGAATTTAATAACGTATTTCTTCTTTATTCCTAAGAGAAAAGTGGATAAAGGAAATATAAAAACATAAAGAGGAAAAAAGTCCGACATGAAGGAAAATATAGCAAAGCAGCAAAAATGACGAGCCGAACTGAAACACTCTTCATTTCTGAGATGAATCACATGTATGCTAAAGTTTATTTATTTATTAATTCTTGTCCGGAAAATTTCAACCAGTGAGAAAAACTATTCCCGACCCCCGATACTGTACAACTCTCGTAAAACATTTCAGATCACTGTTACAGCGTTAGCGTTAATTCCAGCGTGCCTGAGTCGCGGCACCGCGCAGCTCTCTCTCCGAGCGCTCACTTCAGAATTCAAAACTGTGAGTTTAGATTTCTCGAGTGAAATCAAGACCTGAACGAGCCGTAGTGGTGGAACAGATTGTTTCCACAAACTCTAGAGCTAGGTGCTAACTGCAGGTGCTAAGGGTTAGCATAGTCCTGGCTGTGAGCTAGCTAGCTTTATGCTCGATCCGGACTGAGAGTTGGGGATAAGTTTCTTCATACGGCAATGTTTAAAAATAATAAATTCCTGACATCCCTCACTGTCTCTCTCTCTGTTCGTGCATTAATTCGAGTCTAATTAGTTATTGTAATGATTACAGCTCAGTTAAAAGTCTGATCCTCCTCCTCTTCTGTTCGCGTTTTCAGAAACGTCCTGCATGGAGAAACTGCTTTCTAAAGAGTGGAAGGAGAAAATGGAGAGACTGAACACGAGCGAGCTTTTGGGAGAAATACAAGGTGAGTTCCTCCGCTTCAAAACCGAGACCTTTTATTAAAAGTGAATCCAGACAGGTTTTTCCCTCTGGGATCTAATCAGCGCTTGGCCGGGTCTCTGAGAGCGCTTTCACGGCTACGAGTCTGACTCTGACTCTGACTCTTCTGACTCCTTTACTGTTTCATTTGCTTTGGGTTTAGACAGCACATCATTGTTTGCTGAACGAATCAAAGTGTAAAGAAACGTATGTGTGTGTGTGTGTGTGTGTGTGTGTGTGTGGAGCTCAAAAACGGCCTCTTTCATCATTCATTAGTCAGAAATGACAGAAAAAATTAAACCAATGTTCGTCAGAAAAATTCACCCGAGCACTGAGGAGACAAATAGGTTTATAAATAACCAGTTTGAAATGTTTTGCGTAAGATTTATTTTCTTCAAATACGTTGCGTTTCTGCCGTCCTGCTGTGCTACGTTGGTTCACTTTAGCAGCTTTATTCATTTCCTGCAGTGAGTCGAGTCAGAGTCGATTCACTTCCTCGCTAGAGTTCTCTCCGTGCAGAAGTGAAGCGCACCTGAGTGTTCTCACGCGCCTAAAGAACCGCGCACCGAAGGCCGAGAACTGAGAACACACCAGGGTTCTGTTAAAACACTCAAAACACTTATTATACTGATTCAGCAGATGAATCATTTATTGGGTTCCTTAAGAACCTTTATTTAATGAATCTTTTATAGTTCTTGTTGGTTCCACAGATTAGTGTTGTTTACTGTGGTGTCTAATCATTTTCTCCTACCCTGTCAGAACCTCCTACCAGAAGCAAACATTTACAGTTATATCTATTATATACAGTTCTATCAGTCCACTTTCTCAATATCCCTATAGTTTTATCATACTGTACTATATCATAGTTCTATCAGAGGTGGCGCTCTAATTATCATCCAGTTATCCTGACGTCCAGGTAGCACTTTGTGACACCTCGTTTTTAAAGTTATCAGGATAAAACCCCTCTTGGTTTAACACTGGTAGCGCTTTCTGACAACAGTATCTGTCAGTCCACTAGCTGAATGTTAGATAAAATGTGCAATAAAATACAAAAAAACGTTCAGAACTAAACATGAACCCACAGGATGCCGGGAGAGGTAGCATGGATTTATGGGCGGCACGTTAAAGCAGCAAAATGTGGCATGTTTTTGCCGTGTGCACACACACACCTGGTCAGAGTAGGTAGGACAGACTGATAGGTAGGACAAATTTATAGAACGGTGGACCATGAAATTGTCCTTAAAGACGTGTACAATGAGGGGTGCCTTTATTTTTAACACACAGTAAAGGAGTTACTTTTAGAAAAACAACTACGACAGTCACATTAGGACACATTTGGGAGAAAAAATATAGAAATATAAAGGACCTTTTTGTCCATCTTGTCCACACTGATAACGTGTGTGTGTGTGTGTGTGTGTGTGTGTGTGTGTGTGTGTGTTTTGTATAATACACACTATATATCAGAACACACTTTATGTATCACAGCTGTTTCTTGCTGAAGATGAGCTCCTGTTATTTCCTCTTCTCTTTTTTTCCCCTTTTTTTCTATTTTTTTTTCGTCCTCGGCCGGCTGCAGGTCTTAGCACGGACTGTTACAGGCGTGTTTATGTAGCAGAAACAGCAGCAGCCGGCACAGAACCAGCGCTCTGATAGCACGGCAGCGTCCGTCTCTCTGCGCTCTCCCCCCTCCTTAATCTCGCCGTCTCTCTCTCTCCCTTTCTGTCTCCTCATCATTCTTTCCCTTTGGTCGCACCAACACCCTGTTTTTTTTTTTTTTTTTTTTTGTAATTATATTAAATTATTTCATATTTCATGCGCACACGCACACTCACATTTTCACACACCATTTATTTATTCATTTATTTATTTATTTATTCATTTACATTGATTATCCTACATAACATTCTTCCATAGTGTTAATAATTCTGGATCAGATTATATTCTCTCCATGTAGTTATTAAGAAAGAAAGAAAGAAAGAAAGAAAGGAGTCATGCTAATAAGTGTATTCATCAGCAATAACCTTAATGAATCCCCAACGTGTAAATCACGTCACGGAAAATTCATTGTACCTCCTTCCCTCGCCGCGCGCGCCACCGTAGATCAAAGTGCAGCGGGGAAAATGTCGGGCGGGAGCAGGGGGATGATTTAGCCCTTTTGAAAGGAGATATTTTTAAATTACAGGGCATTTTTGTGTTTGATAAACGGCAAAGAAAGGACGGAATGGGTGGTAGGGTGGAGGGGGGAGGAGGGGGGGGGAGGTCACAGTTTCGAAGCAGGTAGAAGGGATTTAAAAAAGAAGAAGAAATAAAATACCTGAGCTCATACAACACACAGACACACACACATATATATATATACATATATATATATATATATATATATATATATATATATGTACAGTATATATATATAAAGGGAGTGAAGATAGAAAAGGAGAGAGAGAGAAACAGACAGAGCTACTTTTCATATCACACCGGCAGCCTAAGGTTTCTAATTAGCGTGCCATTTCATATGACTGTAGACATTTCAAATGGCTGCTTTGTGCTCCCCCGTTACAAAATGTCTCTCTGGTGCGTTTGAAGTCGACCCGATGTAAGTGCGGGCAATTAAAAAGGGAAGCTCAGGGTTGGAGAGACACACAAGGTCTGCTTAATTAAAACACAAACAAAGGCACCAAGCTGAGAAAAGAAGAGAAAAAAAAATACACTCACGGACGTAGACCGCACACACACACACACACACACACACACACACACACACATATACGCACACACAAAGCATTTGATTAAGATCTAAAGTGCAATGATAAATCAGATACCACGTTAATTGTCGAGTTAAAAAATCAATACGGAGGCCACGCATGCCTGTAAGTTCACATGAATAGGGACGAGGGCCAGATAAAGGATGACACCAGGATGAAAAGCCGCGGCTGCCTGCCTGGCCTTGCTATTTCTCCTCCTGACTGTAAGGCATTCAGAGCACCGCCGATGGAAAACACTCGGATCATTGTTCGCCTCAATTGTCGTGAAGCTTCTGAAATAAAAGTTCAGTTTTGACATTTCTCAGAGTGAAAAAGAAAATAAAAAAATAAAAAATAAAGAAAAAACCTATGGTACGCATGCTCCTCGACTTATGATGTTATGTGCAGATGAACTCATTGTATGTTTTGTAAGTCAAAAATGCAGCTAATAGCGAACACTTAACCTACTGGATATCATGGCTGAACCGAGCCTAGCTTCAACGTGCTCAGAACACTGACGTTAACCTACAGCTGGGCGAAATCATCTGACACAAGCACAGTTTTGTTAATTTTCTCATATCTCAAATTTCTCAACACTGTACTAAAAGTGGTTGTAGGGTCAAAATGTGCAGTTCCTTGAATGACCACTAGGACTCCAAAAGTGAGCCAATCCCCATAGACCTAAACTTTACAAAAGAATTAAACATGTTTACAGCCTGGTACAAAAAAACGGTTTTGGTCTCCATAGCTAGATTTCTCGTTCATGACAACTGTACATTTTTATGGAACCCATCAGTTAAAATGATATTAAACCAGAAAATTATGCGTAATTAGAGACCGTGGGCGATTTGAGCGACAGCTGTATTGTCTGCTCTGCATCACTTTAGCAAACCAGCTAACTGGAATCGTTATAGTTTAACTCACAACACGAACTGTAGGAGTTGACACGGGACGACGGAGTTCAAATGCAACATAACGTTGTAAGTAGGTGTGTTCCAACCGACAGCTAGGCTCCGTTTGTTTCGCCCGTTTATGGATTAACCGGGGGTTTAGGGCGGAGCCACTCCTGCCAAAATGGCGGCGACCAGATCTCCCGCAGCCGAGCTTCAAAACCGCTCTTCAGAAAACCTACAGGTTACGTCACTGAGTGCTTGTCCAGTTCTTTTAATGAATAGAAATCTAACTAATAAAGATAATCTAATAATCTAACTAAAGAAAAGGAACCTCTGGACTCCAGACACAGACTCTCCACTTGTGCTCCTTCTGAAGCTCCTTCAAAAGGTCTGAGCACGGGGCCAGATCTTGCTCAAGAAACCATGCAGGATGGCTTTTTTTTCCCTCTCCTGAGCGACGTGTTTGTTTTCATCCTGATCTTAGCTGTCAGTCAGGAGGAACGGTGAGGAGCGAAGTGGAGATCTGCTGAACAAAACCACAGAACAGGAGAGGCAAGCTGTCTGGAGCGCGGCCAAGCCACAGCGCGGGCCAGAGAGAAACCGAGAACACGGATCACCAGCTACAAACACACACTGTACACACACACACGAGTTCAGCACGTCAGGATGGAGAGAGAAGAGAAGAGACGCTGGACTTGACAGATCAGTTTCACTTTTAAAACGTAGCGTTTTTTTTGTTTTGTTTTTACCACCAACGTTGAACAGAATCCTGAGCTTTATGATTTACAAACACAAAAGAACGAGCGGGATTCTGATTGGTGTAGGGAGTAAAAACCAAGACGTCTGATTGGTCGAAAGGACGTGTACAATATTTCATTCTGCTTATAGTACAACAAACTTACCTTTAAACTTTTTAGATGATAATAATAATAATAATAATAATTTCCATTTACTACGTTCCTTTCTAAAACTGAAGGTTGCCATAAATAAATAAAATAAGCAATATAAATAAATGCAATACACATTATCATTACATATCAAAAGAAGAAATAAAATTATCATTAATAATAAATAAGTAGGAAAACATTTAATCAATCAATCAAGTAAAATCCATACGTTTGCGTGGAGCCCCAGTATGTCCATTTTCTAATAATTGCTCCACAGTTGATTTCTTCACAATAAGCTGCTGCTTACCTACTGCAGATTCAGTCTCCCAGCCTGGTGCAGGTCTACAGTTTTGTTTCTGGTGTCCTTTGACAGCT
>JAQMYG010000007.1:27148337-27161052 GCA_030014215.1 Clariallabes teugelsi
TAAAGAAGAAGTTACAGGTCTGTGAGAGACAGAAATCTTACTTGTTTGTAGGTGAACAAATACTTATTTTCCACCATAATTTGCCCAAAAATTCTTTAAAGATCCTACAATGTGATTTTCTGGATTTTCTCCCCCTTATTTTGTCTCTCATAGTTGAGGTTCACCTATGATGAACATTACAGGCCTCTCTCAGCTTTATAAGTGGGAGAACTTTAGCACAATTGGTGGCTGAATAAATACTTTTTTGCTCCACTGTATAAAACTATGAAGCTGCCACTAGATTTGCAATTATATTTTTATTCATAGCTAAAAAAAAAATAAAAAATCAAGACACATTGCAGCATAACTCTCTGGAACAATTATGTCAATTATTATTATTATTTTTTTTTAAATTAGATTACTATATTATTTATGTGAAGCACAATTCACATAAATAATATAGTTAATAATAATATGGTTGTTAAAGTGCTATACAAATAAAGATGATTTGAGTTGAGTTGAGAATTAATTCCTACTTTAATAAATATAAAATACTAAAATTCCTAAAATTTTAAGTTATTTTTACATATAGGCCAATATACTGTATTTATGGGATATTTTATGTTTATATTCTTAACATTTGTTTTTTGAAACCGTTTAGAATAGCAGCTAATCGTAGCGAGGTTGCTAACACGAACTAAGCCGAAAGGATTTTCCCGACACATAGTGCACAAATAAATGAGTTAAAATAAAATAAATTAATAAGTCTGTAATATGCTCTGTCTATAACGTACTTGTTTATTGAGTGACGTGTCAAGTGCGGAAACATCCGCCGTTACTCAGCCATTGTTCCTGATAGAGAGCTAACAGAGAGAGAGAGAGAGAGAGAGAGAGCAGGGGAAAAGAAATCACCTCCACCCATCAGGCGCTTGTAAAATATTCTTCCATTCGCCCGATTCAGAAGTGCCACACTTTGCATTTTCTCAATAGGCAAACTGTTTGGCCTTATGTACCCAAGTGAAATATGAGCTACAGTAAATTATTATTCTTTGGGCCACATTTGCGAGATGAATGCCGGCCGAGGCGTGCTCCGTTGCTCTCCTAATGAATTGAGGGATTTAGCTTGTGGTGTCGGGGTGGCAGAAAGGCGCACCTTGTTTTCTGCCTCGCCTGCTTCTCTGACACGGCGTTACAGAAAACCCTTGCAAACAGAAGAGAAAACACACCACACACACACACACGTACACGCATGCACACACACTCCGACAGACAGCTCCGGCCAAAGGAAAATCACCCCGTGGACAGCGGCCTGCCAGACACATGCTTAAGCGTTCTTACTGCGCAAATATTTTCATTTATTAAGCACATCCAAAAAGCTTCCGTGCGCAGTGTCTGGCCTGCGCTCTGATTTCTCCGAGGCAGTGAAACTCTAGCGTTTTTATGATTTACATATTAGAAGCGCGTCTTTGTGTGAGCGGGTAACTTGAACAAACGCTCGCTCATAACCCGGTGTTCAGGACGCCGTCGTATTTGCATAGCTATACGGTTCTGTACTCTGATTGGTCAGAATTTTTATGCGAATCTCACTCACCCGTTCTCCGTAGCACTAATCCTGTACAGAGCCTGTCTCAGGGGACTATAGCGGCAGGTACATCCTGGAAGGGCACAAGCACTTACTCACACACTCGGAACACCGATCTGAGTGTCATTGGGAAATGTGGGAGGAAACCGGAGTACCCAGAGGAAACCCACCAAGTAGGTACCCCGGTCTCTTTCCACAGTCCAAAGACACGCAGATTAGATTTCAGATTGCTCATTGTGTGTGAGTGTGTGGTGTGTACATATGTGCCCTGCAATGGATTGGCACCGTGTCCAGGGTATACCCTGCCTTGTGCACAAAGTTTCCTGGAATAGGCTGCAGGCTTCCTGTGACCCTGTATAGGATATGCAGTATTGAAGATTAAAGAATGAATGGATGTATATATGGAAGGAGTCTCCAGTGTGAGTCAGTTTACAGTCAGAGGTAAAGTTTTCAGACATGAAGGACTGAAGGAGTTAACGTTTTTTTTTTGGTCTGTATTTTTGCCTTTCAAATTTCAAGAGCGAAAAAGATAAGCTAGTAAGAGAGCGATTTTTTTTGTCGTACCTTGTATGGACATTCCACGGCTTTAAAAGTAATTATAAATGGATAAAAAGTACACGGTACTCTTTAAGAATAAAAATACTGCTATAGAAAAAGCATAAAACACCTCAGGACTTTGGAGTGGTATCAGTAACACGGCGTCATCGCATCATCATTAACCCGAGACCTGAGAGGGAAAATAAGCCGATGTCGTCTACACGCCCAGATCCCCTGATTACAAACACCGAGGTCACAAATGTCCTGCTTCTTTAACTCCTGCGCTGCCGTGGAACCTTAGACACGAGCCGTCTAGCCTTAACACAAATCCTTTGTGACTGAAGTGCTTAAGTATCAGCAGAGGCAATCAGATCAAATCACACGAGCGACTCTTCCAGGCACTGTTGAAGTTTTTTTTTGTGTTTTTTTTGTGGATTTAACAAGGCCTTGAATTGCGGCCAGGTTTAAGCCTAGCTCTATGATAAAAGCAGGAAGATGTCAAGGCATCGCCGTATGAGCTGAATTAGCGATTTTTTATTATTATTATTATTTTTTTAAAAAGAGCGACCCACATGCTCGCACTCAAGGTCTCTACGCACCGGCCAAGTCCGAGCCCCGAAACATGACATTGAGTTCGGATTTATCTCATCAGCTTGGTTCTAAATCAGTGTCAGCTTTGTACTGGGTTCTAGCTTCAGCTTAATTATCAGCAGGATATAAAGAAGAAAAAAAAACCACTCTATGAAGGGCACCTCGCTTTAATTAGTCGAATTTTTCAAGAACGGAACACATGTGGGATCGTTCCACACGTACCTCGCGCTAACCCCTCCCATGTCCTCAACTCAGAAATGCATAATATACAAGGACATTCACACATTTACCTAAATCATGCTAGCTAGCACAGAACCCTATTTGCATTGGCAAGCGCAGCTAATTGCGCTTAAGTGCTCGAGGCTACACTGTCTTCTTTTTCGCTAGTTCAACAAGACTTTCGCCCTCTGTCAAGCTCCAGCAAGGCTGTTACCTTTCATTCTGCATTTAGGCATAGCTCTCAAATGTTTTTTTTTTTTTTTCCTGAATTGATGGCTTGCGCGGGCCATATGCTGACATGTGGTAGCACGTCCATGCTCAGGCTTGTTAATGAAGTTTTATTGGCAGGATTAGCAAGGTTTTATATCATCGCGTAGGGGCTGGCAGCCAGGTAAAACAGCTGTCGCTCGTATTGTTTCAATTCAGGGGGAAAGGAAAGCACTTTTAGGGTCGTATCACTCCAAACAGCATGAATTTGTGTGTGTGTGTGTGTGGTCTGGAGATCTTCTTATTTTTAAATAATTTTTTATAATAGTTTAGAATGCGTTTTTATGTTTCTGTACAGTTCATATATTACAGAGAGTCGTTAAAATAAATTCAAAGATGCAATGGAGAAGGTAATACAGAGTAATTCTGTATGCCTTAAATTATTCTTCAAGCTCCTTCACCTTGACTTGCGCAGCAGATGATCCACGTAAAAGCGGATAAAACTAAACTTGTAGATATAATCAAATCCTCTGTAAGATTTTACAGTCTCCAGTGTCAGAGGTAAAAGCTGTAATGTTACGGTTTTCTTCAGAGATTTACAGTGTGTTCTGCTTCGAGTTACACCTTTTTTTTTCTCATGCTGAAGAACCCGAGTGCGGAGCCTCCAGCCACGTCAGGCATGTCAGCTATGTGTAGTGTGTGTCCGGACTCGGCTCTCCGGCACAATCACCGCCTTTTTACAGACCTTCTAATTTACTTAGGATGAACTCGCGGCATATGGGGAGCATCCACAATGGCTGACTGACGGAGAGACAAAGAAATTCCAGTGCTGGGACGTTTTGGGGAGAAAAAAAAAGAAGTCATTCACATTTAGTCATAATGGCTCAGCTGTCCTTACCAAAGACTGGGGAAAGAATAGGGAGCCTTGTGATTCTTTTTTTTACATCCTTTTTTCCCCCTCATCGTTCTTTCTTTTCCTGTGTGTGCGCTCGAAGCTTTTATCTTCCTCATTCACTCGGGACTGTTCAGAGTTACAAGCTGCCTTCTCTCTCTCTCTTCTCTCCCTGCTGCAGGACTTGGAACTCAAATTAGGGCCCGCTTGATTAGAAAAGGAAAAGAGAGGAGGGGGAGGCTCGAGTTGAGAGAATAGCTGTTGGACAGAACAAATCGCACCCCTACAAAGTGTCTTTTATTCTTTAGGTCCTCTTTTTGCTGGACCCCCCTCTTGTTCGGTTGTTCACTGGCGTCTCTGTTGCTTTGATTCTCTGTCCATCATTCATCGTCTATATGTGTCTTCTGCTCAGGGATTGGTGAAAAAAGTAAGGGTGGGGCGGTTGAGTTAGGTAACTGCCCCGGGTATTCTCCCAGGACTTGAACTAATCCATATGTTCAGCTCAGGTATCTCTCTGAGCCCTTGTGCTCTGTAATTCTCAGCCCTCATGGGCATTGGTATGTTTTTACTCAACTGCCCCTTTAACCTGTCACCACGTATTACCTGAGTCCTGGAAGCATGCCGTCTTTAAAAGCGTGGAGGCTTCCTGAGCAGACTGTCTCCTTCCAGAAAAGATGATGAGAGGAGACACCTTTACAAGAGCGTCTAGACCCACTGCTGTTAAAGCGTTGCGCAGTACGCACGGATGGCCTCTTTGTCAGCAGATGCGGTCTCTGTCCTCTGCATGCTGCCCCGGTCCAATAAAACATGTGCTGGCATTTTAAAGTGATCCATAATCTGAAGAAGGAGGAAAAGGACTCAAAAAACAAAAAACATCTGGTGGGCCATATGCTTAATTATGAAAGGGTAGACACGTAAAACAGAGTAGTTTAGCCAGTATGTTGGATTCTGCTGTATTGGTGTTTTCCTGTATTCTTTTCACTCCAGTTGCTTCCCAAAACACTATCTTGGCAAAATAGTTCCTTGCATATAACTCTAGAGCATTCAGCAATACATTCCTCAAACCGGGCCTCAGACGAGAGCAGAATGGGGAGACAGTAGAAAAGGCTGACAGTTGCTATTATGGTGGTGTAGGAGCAGTGGGAAGAGGAGGGGGACGGCCTCAGTCCTGTACAATTGAGAAGAGACTGAGAAACAATGTGAGCTCTGTTGGTATGCTTCTAGTGTTTGGGCAAAGCAGCGTTCCCCAACACACGGCCCCTGTACCGAACTCTTTTGCACCCATCTTTCTTTCTTTCTTTCTTTTTTTAAACAATGAACACCTGTAACACACATGTGGTCATGGTCATACATGTGTACAGAAACATGCAGAGGCCTCACATCAGTCAACGTCACTCAAGCAACCGGTATTGTTTAGAGCTTGAGAATTTAAAAAGCAGTAACAATATACATTATACTGATATATTGAGTCAATCGTTATGCACGTGCACATGCTCTACAGTACCTTCATTCTAAAAACAGTACCGCAGATAAAATGAAAGATAAAACATAAAGCAGGCGAGTCAAACAAATAGCAACAAAACCAATACAAGAAACGTCCCAGAATATAATGTACTGAGCCTAAATAAATACTAACAGGTACAACGGGTAAAGTTTAAGATGGGACTTTAGGCTTCAAAATAGAGGGGGTGTGTCTAATAGCGGCCAGGAAGCTGTTCCAGAGTCCAGGGGTGTGATAGGAAAATCCCCATTCACCTTTCAGCTTTAATCATGACCTTGAAACAGAGGAAGCTCTCGACGTTATAGTAACTCTATATAGGTGAGGCAAAGAGCGGCCAGAGCATCAAGAGCTTCACATGCGAATAGCTTTTACCTGAACCCTAAGCACAGCGTTCCACACCGCTTGGACAAGTCCATTCGATTCAGCACATCTTCTATATTGTCAGAGAGCAGGCGAGAAACAGGACGACAGAGATAAGAAATGTAGAGCTGAATGACAAACAGGATTTAAAAAAATTTTTATCACCTTTTTTTTTTTTTTAAAATGATGGGGCCGTGTGTGAATAATTTGGATAAGAATAGTGCCAGTGGACAGAGGATGAAAAATAAAGATGGAGCCTGAGATCCAGCATAGGCAGGAACTGAGCAGGATCTCAGTGACGTGAGCAAGATGTTTAGCTCCAATTCTCTATTCTCATCCCAGACTCCTCCTTTAAAAGCCTCCCGGTGAAGAATAGTGCAGTGTTATGCTCTTCGACATGCTCTTGTCTACTCGTGGACACTGCCGACAAAGCATGGATGTGTGTGTATTGGGTGTGTAGTAGCCTTTCCAAACAGCAGCACGCCGATAAATGCGGTCCTTCATGGCTCGAGCCAAAGGTTAATAAAATCGGTGTCCAACTGTATCAATTTTACAGATAAGCCATTCACGACAAGTGCACCGAGCTGAATAAGAAGTTGATTCAGGGCCATCGAAAAAACCACACGCAGCAGCTATGAATGGACGCTTTTTAGGGGGCTTTCTCCTTTTTTTTCAGAGGGAGGATAAATGGAGAATTGCCGTGTCTCTCTCTCTCTCTCGCTCTCTCTCTCTCTCTCTTCGTTGCAGTGCCGGCTTAAACGGTGCCAGAGCGCACCTCTGAATGGGGGGCTGGAGGTTGACAGGCCCTATTAAGACAAATGGCCTTCCTCATCGGAGAGATAAAATAAATCAGGTGTTTAGTCAAATTAAAATAGTTGAACTGGAGCGAGGCCCCCGGGGAGCCCACGGGGGGGGGGGGAGAAACTCAACACAGATGTGGGCGATGAAATACAGGAAGACACCCAGGAAAGAATTTCAGAAATGAGCTGTACTGTACTACATTGTAACCCACCTCCTATTTCTCCTCCTCCTTTTCCTCATTTCTCGGAGTCTCCCTGAGTCTGTATCTTTCTTAAATGTGCAGAAACAGCAGCATGTCACCCTTTTAAAGGAGAAAAAAAAAAAGCAGCAAGGAGGACAGGGAGAGCACGCAAGTAGAAAGTGAGTTACTGTCCAGCCTCTCACGAGCAATTACGCTCCATGTGTAAGTCAATGAATGGATCACTTAGCATTGATTAGATAGAGGTGCCGCAGGACTGCCTCGGCTCTCTCGCACACAAATAAAGACGAACTCGGTGAAGATGTCCTGCTCCTTCAAACACACACAAACACACTCAAACACACACAGACCTGAATTTTTTCTGTGATTGTAATGATGCTCAGTAATGAGACTGTGTTTGATGTTGGTGTGTGAAAGAGAAATAATGAGACAATGCCGAGGTGATGGTGACCCTGTTAGGGAGAAACTCAGGAAAAGTGTTTGTGTCTGAAGCTTCCTTAATGAGAATGGAGAGCAGTCATTAAATTGGCCTTCGGCACATCTACACAAATGCAAACACAAACACACATGCAAGCCTGCATTGTCTGCCAGTAATCAGCCAGCTTCACTCATCCAACACCATCCTCCCTGTTCTAACAGGAGCTATTGTGGCCTATGCTCTGTTTCATCAAGGAGCGAGAACTTTAATGAGCCTGTCCTCACATCTAGGCTCACCTCTAGGTTATAGCACTCAAGAAGCGAAATTATCAGAAAACCAGTGTAGATCTATAGTCTTTTTCTAACGTTCTTCCAAAACGTTCAGTCACTAGGTCGCGTGTTTCATTGCATTTACGTCGTTGTTCCTGCACACGCATGGACTTGAATGGTGCTCTTAGCCCATATGTATTGTTAGACATCAATGATTATAAAATATAGTCATTGACTCAGGTTATTTCCCCAGAATTTAAAGGTAGATAGCACACCAAGACTCACATTTCCAAACCCTACTGAAATGAAGGATGCCAATACTAATGATTCTTATCATACCTCCATCTCTATTTCCCAAAGCTTTTTAGCTTTCAAAGAAGGAGCACTCGGAGCATTCATATGATCATGTTTAACCCTCAGGATCACTTTACCATTGTAAAAGGTGTTTGTAAGGAAGAAAGATGGACTATTGTGGTTATGTAAAGACGTACAGTAACGTTGGGGAGTTTGAGACGGTCCGAATCTGGTGGCAGATCTCAGAAGCTGCTGGAGGAGGATAATGAAGCAAGATACCCAGCAAATAGTTTGTTATATTGGAACAGTGCCAAAGATTTGCAGATTTAGAGGAGGGAAATGAATTCTGATCCACTTGAATAAGGACTGGGCGTCAGTTTAAGTGGAAAAGACAATGTGTGGGTGTGAAATAACAGGAATGGTTGAACTTCTTGTTTTGAATTTCATATTTCTGGAGGCTGTGGTCTGCAGAGGAGGTGGGATACTGCCTTAATGAATGGAGCAAAGAAGGGTATTGAAAGGCGTGTGGACAAGGCATAAAGCGAGTAACTTAACCTGAAGGGGTTTAGGGGGGAAAATGCAGCATAAATGAGACTATTGTCTAAAATTCTGCAAGAAGAAAAAAGCAAAGCATTTAATCCTGTGGTTTGGACGGAATTTTCCGGGTGAAATTAAACATCTTAACAAACCAAGAAGCCATCTTGAGTCCAGTCTGGAATACTATTGCTAAGTGTACGCATCTCTAATTTTTTCTTTTTCTATACGTTTGGATCTCAAGACATGGTTAATTAACAACAAGCTCGTCTCTTTTGGTTTGACGCTGTCTTGAAAGTTCTAATACATCTTTAAACCTGTGCCATAGGCGTGGGTATACATGGGTCTACTCATGAGTGAGGGTCTGAGATGTGTCCTGTGTCCATGTCCAGGTACTCCAGAAAGTCTGGCTGAGAAAGAGAGGCAGCTTTCGACGATGATCACACAGCTGATCAGCCTGAGAGAGCAGCTCCTGGCCGCCCACGACGAGCAGAAGAAGCTGGCCGCCTCGCAGATGGAAAAGCAGCGGCAGCAAATGGAGCTGGCACGGCAGCAGCAAGAACAAGTGAGATCTCTCTTTCTCTTTCTGTCACTTTCCTTTTCCACCTCTGATCTGTACATCCCCTCCCAGACCTTCTCTCTCATCTCTGTGGCTTGAACCGAGTTTCATCCTTTTAACCTTAACACCTCGCAACTTTAATCGTTGTGCCGCGCTGACTTATTATGAACCGTCCTCGTTGAGTCGGCGAATCAATTTTGAATTTTTCGAGAATTAAAATAAAGGCAATTACTCGCCTTTTCGATGAAAGGAAAAAAATCTAATCAATATAAAATAATAGTATTCCTGGTTGTATATGACCTTGTTTGTGGCTTTCACGCCGGGTTTTATGATGAAGAATAAGCAATTTATTTCTGGGTTATGATTTGTAGAATTTATCGTATATTTTTATATTTTTGTTAAAAGAAGCACAAGCTCTGAGACATCCCTATTAGATCAATCTCAGCATGAAATCAGAGGCACAAATCAGGCAAATGAGGCATATTAAAGAAATCAGCAGATTAACACAGCTCATGAACTGCTTTAATGACAGAGGCAGCGTCAGGGGAAAGGATCCGTTCCCAACTCTTTAATTTTTTTTTTCTCATAATAATTAGCCCACAGAAATCCTATTCAATACATTACATAGATTAATAGGCATATCTCGATGTCAAATCGTCTGCCTGCGCTCCGGATAGATAGATGGCCTCGTCTCGGATAGATGTGTCGGAAGATTCAGACGGTACTTAAAGTTTATGGGAATCGGGAGGCGTATTGTATGCTTCTGTGATTTTGGTATATTGGGATTATATTTACTGTCACGCTGGTGTGTGCCAGGATGTTTCCTTTTCATTAAGGAGGGAAAAGAAAATGGCAGTTATGGGCGGAGGGACGGGAGATGAGTAGAGAGAGAAATGGAGAGAGAGATATAGAGAGAGAGATGGAGAGGGAGGGAGGAGGCTACCCACCCGAAGTTAGAATGTCATTTAGCCATCCAGACACGACACAGTAATTAACTGTTGACACTCGTGAAGGAGCCACACAAATTAATCCTGACACATTTGCAGACGAGTGATATCTTACAGTGAACACTTTGTAATTATATTTGAAAATGAAAATTAAATGACACTTAAAACTAGGCTGTCAGGCTCAGCGAGGCGCGCCGGCTCATGGGGAGTTCGAAGGGGGAAAACAGAGGAGGAGGGAGGACGGGAGGAAGGGAGGAGGAGGAGGAGGAGAGAGAAAAGGAGCCATACTTCAGGGGGGTTGCGGGTGCTCTGATAAGCCCCGCCTACTCACTGAGCCCAACCAGCCACGCCTCCGTTGCGTAAACACGCCAATCATAATCACGTCGCTTTCTCTCACTGGATGATAATCTTTGAGATGCAGTGATACGGCCGAGCTTCCAGGTTACGGCTTGTTGAGAATCGAATTGTTTGTGATACTAAATGTTCGTCATTTTTAATTACAGCTTCATTACAGCAGAAAGTCTAATTTCGTTCTTGATTATAACAGTGGCAACGTAACTCGTTTTACAGAGCTGGTGTTGGACAGAGGGTGTGTACTTCACTTGTATGTCTAAGCTTTTATTTCTCAATCTTGACACATATAAGTGTATAAGTGTATAAGTGTATAAATATAAGTGTATTTTGCAGTTAAGCACAAAAAATTATTCTGATTTGAACCTCCAGGAGCCTTAATCACACATTTATGAAATACTGCATAGCCCCGCCCACATTAAACCAGAATAACATGTCTAAATGACGAAGTTGAAAATCTTAACTTGGAAAATAAAAACGAAGCTGATTGCAGAAAAAAAAAATGCCAGAATAAATTAATTTAATAAATAAAATACATTTATTCAAATGAATAAATTGAATACGGTCCTCATCGGCTAGTTTAGTGTTGTAGCTCTTGCCTGATCAACTTGACAATATTAATGTGATTTTTTTTAAACGAAAATGTTAACAAAATACAAGAGTAATATTTATACTTTTAAGGAATAGTTTGTTAATTAGTTTGTTAACTTATCTGTAAGCTCCGCCCTTTACAATCATATATTCCTGAAAAGCTCATTTCCTGACACATTCATCAGTCATTGTACATTATATGATATACGTAATATGATTGTATACATGATTGTTTGTTCCTGTGCCGTGCTTTAAGCTCCACCCACTTTACAATCTCGTAATATCATGTCACATTTTCCTGAAAACCTCGTTTCAAGATACGTTTATCAACGAATCATCGTATATGACCATGTACAGTGCATATTGGGTTTCTCTTTAAACCTCACACTACACTGTGAGACGAGTGAAATGTTTTTTTTTGTTTGTTTTATGTTTATAACCAGAAATCTGTTTTTTATTCTTATATATAATAAATAGGATATTGCAGAATAATTGTTGTTGAAATAATTACGAATAAACACGGAAGACGATTATTTATTAAGGATTTCGACTTAAGTAAAATATATATGTTGAAAAAAGAAATCTGTAAAGAATAGTATATGGATATGCGTATGTTGTTGATTGAGAGAATTAGGTAAACTAGTGAAATAGATATTATATTTTTAAAAAATGTAAATTCTTTTTTTTATTGATTTTTAATTCTATGGCAATTTAAATGTGTGAAATATGTGACTGTTCTTTCCTGATGTATGTGTATGATATATATATATATATATACAGTATATGGTGCTTTGCTATGAGGAGGAAATGAAAGGAGGTGAGTTAGATGTGACTGGGGCGTGATCGCGGCCCGGTGTCGCGGTTTCTGCTTTGCGAGAGCAATAATCGAGAAACGCTTGTGCTCCACAGATCGCCAGACAGCAGCAGCAACTTCTTCAGCAGCAGCACAAAATCAATCTCCTTCAGCAGCAGATTCAGGTCAGTGTGAATCCTGTGCGTGTGTGTGTGTGTGTGTGTGTGTGTGTGTGCAATGTCATATCCATGTGTCTGTCAGTTCTATGCACGAGCAGGTCTTTGGTGTGGAAGCTGGTCTCCTCTCTGTCCTCCATCATCACACTCGTCACTCAGTCTGTGTAAATAAGGGCTGATAATTAACACGTGCCAATTAGCGAGGAGAACGACAGGAAGAGAACGAGTGTGACGGAGATGAGTAACACCTCGCTCTGTTTGTTGCTTTTTTTTTTTCAATGATAAAACACACACACACACCCTGAGGCTACGAGCGTCCCCGCGGTCACGTGACAAACCTCCTGATAAACACGTCCTGCTTCTTCTCTTCTCCACCGAGCCTCTGTCTCTCTCTCTCACTCTGTCTCTCTCTCACTCTGTCTCTCTCTCACTCGGTCTTTCTCACTCTGTCTCTCTCTCACTCGGTCTTTCTCTCACTCTGTCTCTCTCTCACTCGGTCTTTCTCACTGTTTGTCCATCTATCATATTGCTCTCTCTTTGTCTCTCATTTTTACTCTCTCTCTCTCTCTCTCTGTTCTGCTCTATCACTCTTTCTTTGACGTCTCTTTTCTGTCTTTTGCTGCCTGTCTATCTTTCTTTATATCTGTATTTATAAGTGTATCACACAGTTACGGAGGATGAAAAGAAGAACAAGCGTGCCAGGGTGTGTGTGTGTGTGTGTGTGTGTGTGTGTGTGTGTGTGGTGTATGGATGTTCCTTTGCGCAAGGTTTAGTGGACCACCCAGTCCGAGCGCTGGATACACACAAGCTGGTCAGTGGCAGCGGTCAAGGTCTTTACCCCCTCACACACACACACACACACACACACACACACACACACACACACACACACAAAAAAACCCAGCGCACAACCGG
>JAQMYG010000007.1:27162528-27179328 GCA_030014215.1 Clariallabes teugelsi
CACACACACACACACACACACACACACACACACACACACCTCATTACAACTGAAGAAGTATGATTAGAAAAATCTTAACTTCATGAGTCGTAGCCTTGGATCATAGAACCTTTCTCTCATTCACACACACACACACACACACACACACACACACACACACACACACACACACACACTAGGGTTATCAGGGGTCACTTCTCGCTCTCATGTGGACAGAGTCACTGTTTGTTCATTTGTCTTGTCCTTCGCTTCTTGTTCTGTTCAACTCATCCCTTCTAATAATAAACATAAAATTAATAATAGCAACAATAATAAATCATCTTTATTTATTTATCTTCACAAAGTATCAAATATTAATGAAACGGCCAACATAAAAAAATAAAGAAGTTAAATAAAAGAAATTATAAATAATAATAATAATTACATATACATAACAATTTTAAAGAAATAAAACAAATACAAAACTAAATTAAGAATAACTAAAACAAATAAATGAAATAAAATTAAACAAAATAGAAAAAAGACCAACCAAATTCATAATTTATAAGTAATATGCAATAAGAATTGAAAAATAAAGAAGATTTAAAAGATAGTTATTAAAGATGCCAGTACAGCAATTAATTAGTTCTGCGTAGGTGATTTCTTAATCTATTAATTAATAACATCACTAATAATATCACACTTATGCCTCTAGCATCACAATAGCATTAAAGTAAGTAAACAAATAAACAAACAAATAAGACACACTGACACTAGGTGTTATTATTTGTTTTCCACATGATTTCAATATGATTTTTTTTTATGCTCGTTTTCGATCACATGATCACGTTACTCACCTTCCACAAATGCACCTTCCACACGTTTCACTTCCTCACGTCCACCTGAAACCTGTGTGCTGTTTAGTATTTCTTCCACCACAGACCCCTCGGGCTGCCTCACCCGTCAGAACCTGCCCCGGCTGCCGCGGGTCACACTTTAAAGGTCACCTGTTATGCCAAGTTCACTTTGTAGTCATGATTAGACACAAAAAAAAGTCTGTGATGTTTGTCTTTCCCCAAAACTCCCAGATTTCCCCCTAATGTGACCTCATATAAGATGAGCCCCTCCCCCGGCTTGTTGTTCATCTCTGCTCTGTTCCCTGGAGGGGGCGTGGCTCAGTATGAGGTGTATTTCAGCTGGGAGCATTAACACACACACACACACACACACACCTGGATGGGGTTCTAAGACCTGTGTCAAGTTGTTGACGATTATAGTAACATACGGGACCTTTAAGGATCACAGCTACGTTCTGAAATGATGATGTCACAGAAGTGCAGGTTTGTTTTTGCGTTGTCTGTTGATGGATCCTGCGCGGAGGGTAGCGGGAACACAAATTGTCGTCAGCGCTGACTTCAAAGCGGGGTAAAGCGTTCCTCTCATGTGGTTTTAAATGATGTGGGGGGAGAAGCGGGGGGGGGTTCCAGGGGTTAAATGATAATCGCTGCAGACGCGCGGCCTCCCAGATAAAAGATACGTTTTAATTATACAGAACTAACCACCTCCACCTCCACCTCCACACCGGTGCCAGACAGACTGCAATAAAAATAAAGGGAATCTCGGCAGACCAGGGTGTGTGTGTGTGTGTGTGTGTGTGTGTGTGTGTGTGTGTGTGTGTGTGTGTGTGTGCAGTTATCTCTGTCTGTGTACAAGTATTGTTAACAGACAGAGGGGCCAGTTGGACTACAGCGCCTCCAGGACATGCCTTTGTTCCTGTGAGCTGACAGGCATATGTCTATGTCTATGTGTGTGTGTGTGTGTGTGTGTGTGTGTGTGTGTGTGTGGTTGATCTCTCTCATATGTGTGCCATTTCCCCGGGCCCGCTGGGAGGCTGCCCCTGAGAGAATGGTTTAGTCGTGAGAGAGAGAGAGGGACAGGAAGTTGGAGCAGGGGTCAGACTCAGGGGTTAATCAGAGACAGCTTTGCGCGCTCAACACACGAGTACAACACACACACACACACACACACACACACAATAAAAAGAAAAAGGACACAAAATACAGCATGTTTGTGTCTCGGTATGATCTGTGTCTGGAGAAATGACCAAACTGTACACTGTACACACACCCGGCGCTAATAACATGGACGCTACGTCATGCTAGCCAAGCGTACACTCTCATGCTAACAAACCGATATTGGACGAGGCGTTAACGGCTAGCAACACGCGACCGATACGAATGCTGCAGAAAGTGCTAACGAGGCTGGCTACAACGCTAAACGTGATAAAATAACACCACGTTATAAAAGAGAATGTTGTTCTTGACGATTAGACACTGTTGTGTAACTAGCTTTGTTTACAGTTGTCTGGCTAACGTTACAAAAAGCACGAAAACACACGCAAGCTGAACGAAATGTGATTTGAAGTGTGACACGAGACCGTTTAGCTAGCGGATAATGCGCTAGCCTCGTGTTCATTTGTCAGTCATCCCAACACACACACACACACACACACACACACACAGCGTACTCATCAACATGAATCCACAGATGAATCACGTTCACACGTGGAAAAGCCACATTACTGCTCAATTCGGATTTGCACGTCATGACGGTTCGCGTTAATCATAACTGACTTTTATCCGACTCTATCACGCTCTGAAACGGCACGAACGCGTGCACTGATCTGTCTTTGGTCGCAACATCTGCGTTAAAACGCATCATATTTTATGCGAGCGCTCATTCATTTCAAAGAATAGACGATATTTTAGTAATTAGTTTTGCTCTGGAGGACGGTGAGAGTGAGTTGGCTGGATTTATTGAGGTTCAGAAGAAGAAGAAGAAAGACAGATGCATTAGCTCGCGTCACATGATCGCGTATCCGATCTAGGGCCGCATATGAAAGTGACTCGGGTCCGATCTGAAAAAAAATTAGATTTCAGGCTGGTAATGTAAACATGTCAGAGACACTTTGCACTATGAACATGTTATGACGCATCATGAATGTCTTCACGTGTTCTCATACGGGAAAATGTTCAAAGAATAAAATTTTTTTTTTGGATCGGAGTTCGTTTTCATTCTGATGATCGAGGAACATCATTATACCCACAGTGTGTTCTCAGTAAGCCCCGACACACACACACACACACACACACACACACACACACACCCCTCTCTCTCTCTCTCTCTCTCTCTCGCTCTGTTACGGCCCAGTGACAGAATCCACACACAGAGGGAGTTTAATAAAGAGAAGCCCTGTCCGCCGCGGCCCCAAAGAGCCGCCTAATTAAACACCGCGGCCTTTGTGGCCCTCATACGTGTATCTTTTCCTGAGAGAAAGGGATAGTGCGGCTTTTCTTTTTTCGCTCTTTCTGTCCTGACGGGAAGCGAGGCTCCTGACGGAGACGCACAATCACGCATTGTTCAGGTTAAATGCCTCGCGTTTGCGTGAGGTGGCGTCTCCGAGCCGCTAAATTAGCCCTTTGTCTTTCAGGCGCTGGAGAAACCAGAAAACTCTTTTAAAAAAATTTTTCCTACTACAACACATGACTAGTTTATTTATTTATTTATTTGGCTGTGGATCGCTTGACTTAACAATCATATCGCTGTCCTATTATTCAGCCGCTCTAGATGAAGCTAATTAGCGCAGCCTTGTCTTTAGCCCCGAGCAATTTGGTTTGTTTTTTTTTTTGTTCTTTTTCTTTTTTTTTTTTTTTAAATTCAGCAAACAGCGATTAACTGCAGTATTTCATTATGCTCGCTCACTTTCGCCCGCCAACGCCGCCGTATAACCTAAATTATTCCAGGGTTTTTCTCTGTATATGTGTGTGTATGTGTGTGTGTGTGTGTGTGTGTGAGAGAGAGAGAGAAAGAGAGAGACATTTTTTTCTAGATAAATATAGGGGTGGCTAATTGAACAGAGATAACACTCCTAATTTGCCTCTTGTTAGATGTTTTCTGTTGTCTCGCGGCGCTCTTGTGATCTCTTATGCTAAAGTCCCTATTCATGCGCCGACAATGCCGAAAACAAGCCGCTCTGAAACAGAATGTGTTGCCAATTAGCATTGTCTGTCAGGCAAATAGAGCATAATAAGGAAGGAAATGAGTGTAGGAATGTGTGTGAGATAGAGAGAGAGAGAGAGAGAGAGAGAGAGAGAATGAGAGAATGAGATTGCTTTTTGCCATGCGTTCTTTCCTTTCTCTCTTTTTTTAAACAAAGTGCACTATGCTAGCTTTTTTTTTTTTCTTCTCCTAGCAGGATTAGAGCCATAACAGTCTCATCAAATGCACTTGGCTCGAACCCAGTGCGATGGAGCCTGAACCAGCCTCATCCTCCATTTAGAGAGCGAGAGAGCGAGAGAGAGAGAGCGAGAGAGAGAAGCTTTAGCTGATGAAGATCGCAGCACGCGAGAGCGGAGATAAAAGAAAGCGGTGACCCGACTCATTAGCCCCCTTTGATTTAATATATTGACACTTGGATACAAATAATTCCATTTAGTGCGCTCGGTTGGAGAGGTTGTGTGTGTGAGTGTGTGTGTGTGTGTGTGTGTGTGCGTGGGGGGGGGTGGTGGTGGTGGATTGAGTTGAGGATCAATTTAATTAGTTATGAAATGTGACTTCTTGTCAGGAAGCAGAATAAATGCTGATGTTAAATAAAGTCATGCGCAATTGGAACAATAAAGCTCTCGCAGGCCGGCCCGTGTTAAAACTTAATGACGCGCAAAAATGGGCTTAATAAGCTACAACCTCAGCAAAGAACCGTGATGGTTCGGAAATTAAGCTAAGTGGATGGAAGCGGAACGGTTAATGTCGTTTAAACAACTTCGAACATCAGGAGGATAAATAGTGACCTAGCGTTCGTGAAGACTTCGCTCACACAGAGAGAGAGAGAGAGAGCGAGAGAGAGAGAGAGAGAGAGAGGTACTCGTAAGCCTTTATTAATAACATACACTTATGTTGGGGTATCATACAGCGCCCCCCGAAGGAGACAGGCATAAGGGTCTTACTCCAGGGCCCAACAGGGTGGAGCAGGGACTCGAAATGCTGACTGCCGATCCAACTTTTTCTCTATCAGTGTGTTAGGACGTTTTTACATCAGGACCCCGGGATTGTTTTAGAGAACACAATCATTCCGGGATCAGGAACCGTGCCCTTCTGCTGGAAACGGTGGTCTCGAGCACGGTATGGCGTAATCGGACTTGGATCAAATCAGACATGGAAGCCGATCGTACCTGAACACACATCGGTGCCGTCTGTCTCCGCCCAAATCTCATCCTCTGACCCGCACAGCCATGGCTAATAGAGTAGGAACACACACGAGAACCACCTGCAGTATCGGAGCGTGAAAGTAGACAAAGTACGGAGAGCAAGAATAATGTGAACTCTGGCCACAGCGGGGGGAGTGGGGGAGGGGGGTACTCATAATTAAAACACTCAGGGGTGTGCCGAAAGAGGAAAACAATCACCTTGGTTGAGAGTGGTGAGAGGGGCTCTGCTCGGTGACATCATTTATAAACAGATGTCGGTCCGTCCTCCGCAGGATTTCTGCCGTTCCTGTAATTAACAGCGGCACATTGTGTCCCGACACCTCGGCAGCTAAGCGGTGTTAATGAAGGCGCTCGGAGCGCTTTGTCACATGGGGCTGTCACATGAACAGTTCTGACGTGTGAAGTCACACCTGGGCGAAGCTCGAACCATGGATTTTAGAATTTTACAGTAAAATTACACCAGATACCTCAGCGTCATGCAAGATAACTCAACGAGCTAACGTTAAACCATATTTAATCACGCTTTGTGTAACACCGTTACTGATAAAACCGTAGGTCAGGAATGTAAGCGGTGTAAATCAGGGACTGTTTGGGGTTCGAGACCACCTGTTGAGTCCTTTTTTTTTGTATGTGTGTGTATGAGAGAGAGAGAGAGAGAGAGAGAGAGAGAGAGAGAGCGCTTGAGAAATATCTGGCAGCGAACAGATCCTGTAGTGTCGAGTGGACTCAGTTTCCCCTCGCTGTGTTTTCTCAGTTAATGTTGAGCAAACTGTTTTGTCTTTGAGTTGGCTTTTTAACACGGCCCTTCACGTAGTGGGCACACACACACACACACACACATACACACACAAATCTGGAAAAAAAAAAAAGGAGGGGGGGAAAAAAGGCAGGCATTAATAGTCTCTACTGTGTGCGTCCAGCCGGGAGTTTAGAAAGGGGGCCCGTGTTTTCTTAGGGCTAGGGTGGCAAAGCAAAGCATTCAGCCCCTGTGCCTCACGGCACAAAAAAAGGGCCGCTTTGTTTTTCGGACAGGGGCAGACCAGAGTCCTAGCATTCCCTCTCCAAACACAATGAATAGCCCGTTTTGTCCTTCGTCCGTTTTTCATAGGCGATGAATTGTTGTCGTTTTTTTTACCCCCCCCTTTTCCTACTCTTCTATTTTTTTTAAAAATCATAATTATTCCGACCCCGTCACTGGGTGTGCACATGACACTCGAGTGTGCTTTTTTCAGGTCCCGGCTGCGCTCATGTGCCTGCAATAAAGTCTCGAGCGCAACAATCTCAGCTTTCTGCTGGACAACAGAACAGCCTCTGTTGTTCTAGCGCCGGCCCCAGCTGCTCGGAGGCAATTGTGAAGAAAGACACTGGCTCAGTCTTTAACCCCCCCACCGCCCCGGTCCACAGGAAGACGAGGAAGAAAGGGGAAGCGCTTCTCCCCGCTCTCTGTGCGGCTCCTTTATTAGATTATCGTGTGGCCTGATTCCACGTCTTCCTCTTCGCTTCTGCTCTTAGAACGCAGAACAACTCTTCATTAGGCTCGAGGACGCCTCGATCACGCTTAGCCGGACGACCCGATACGTGCGTCGGGACCTGAAGAACAAACAGCTCGGGAAGGACATTGTTTTTGGCATTCATGACATCATAATTACAGAAGAAAAAAGTGCTAATAATAATAATTGAGTTTAAAGTCCTTGAGATGTCGGAGAACAGAACAGCTCCAGCTTCAGCTTTAACACTGGAGACGCCTTCGAAAGTGTGTCCAGTAAATAAACGTCTCTTTACAGAATTTATTATTTATATAGTGTGTGTGTGTATAAATATAAGGTCAGAGGTTCATTAATTATGAACCTCTGACCTTCTGACCAATCAGAATCCAGAATTCAACAGCAACGTGTAATTGTTTTATTTTTTTCTCAAATGCCTTTACGGCTAGATAAAGTCTAATTAGCTTTAAAGCAAGAATTAAAAATATATATTTAATTAAATTACTAATTACATCTGTCTATGCTGATCATATTTTAAAATCATATTTTATTTCATGCCATCCTTATCCATGAATTCGTCACAGATATTTTATTTTATTTTATTATTTAAATTTTTTTTAGGATTATGACTCTGACCCCAGATTCATACCCCGCCCCCCCCCTCGACCCCCCCTCCCATTTTCTTCTCCCCTCATTACACATGCAGTTTGAACGAATCCTCACGGGCTTCTTCTCCGCTCGAATTTTATGTCCACACGCTATCGGGACGCTGCCTTCTTTGTTTTAATTCTCTTCCCAAATCTGGAAAAGAAAACAAGTGATAGCTGAAATGATTTGTGGAGAACGGAGAGAGGAATGTGGAGGTGGAGGTTTTCTTTTCAAAGTGAAATTTCGAAGTGAGATTGTACAGGAGGGATCGCATACGGATAGATAGCACGGGAGGGAGGGAAGAGAAAGAAAGGGGGAAGAAAAAGATGAAGAAAAGCGGGGTGTGTCGGTGCGCCGGTGCGTTCGCACAAAGCTGTTAGAGGACGGAGCCTAAGGCTGATCTTTGATATTTTATATGCAATACAAACCTAATTGGCTTAAATATTTACAAAGATAAATGACATTTCAGCTACTTTGAGGCCTGATAGCAGAAATCGACTCAAGTACGGTGGTTCAAAACACCAAGTACTCAAGTACGGTGGTCCGACGACTTGTTATAGTTAGAGAGAGAGAAAGAGAGAGAAAGAGGGAGAGAGAGAGAGAGAGAGAGAAAGGGGAACAGGGGGCCGTCCTGCTTTTTAACAGCCCTTGGACTTAATATAGATATATTGGAATGGCGCTTTTCCAAGAGGGCTTGTTTTACTGTGTAAGGAATTAGTGGAACAAGAAGTCGTCTATTGGTTATTCCTTCAGTCTGGCCGAGAGCAGGACGGTGTCCGGTTTCTGTGCACCTAGCCCCCGTGTTTTTTACACACACACACACACACACACACACACACACACACACACACACACACACACAGAGGAAACACATGACACATTAGGTGCTGTCAGTCCAAGCTTTTGTGCACAGGCCAGTGCTGTGACACACACACACACAATCAGCACACACACACACACACACACACACATACACACATGTTCCCTGTTTGCCTGCTTCTCCTGTGCCCGAGCCGGATTTTCGTTCCCGAGTGTTACTCAGCCCTCGTAGATGTTAATCTTTCACCTGTCAGTCCAAAAATACTTCAGAAGTCAATAAAGTCTTAAAGATGCCGGCGAGCTCGAGGCTCGAGGAAAGGGTTTGTGTTTGCGCCACACAAAGCTGCTTTGTTGTTGACCCGGAGCTGTGTCCGTGGGTCGGGAAGGGGGGTCTCCTGTATCGCAGGAGAGAACAATGGCGGCTAGTTGGCGGCAAGGAGGCGGAAAAACCGGGCTTAATTCCGGCCCTGCGTCGAGGGATCAAAGTCCCACTCAGCCGTATCGATCCGCACGCACCCGATTGCCATCAGGGACCGAAACAGCAGTCAGCAGCCTCACAGAGTACCTGCCACATTGATAACAGCTCTGTGTATGTGTGTGTGTGTGTGTGTGTGTGTGTCACAATATATACCGCGTGACCACAGCTGTTCTGCCACAGAAACTGAAGCAGAATAAAGGTGTGCTGATAAAACAGAAACCTGTTGTAACTCTGTAGTAAAGTCACTTTACACGTTTATCTTAAACCTTAAACGACGTTCAAAGCTACAGTTAGACTTTCATCCTGAGTGAAGCATTGTTTTTTTCTGTTCTAGATGAAAATCACACACACATGCTCATACACACACACACTACAGATGTGGTACATATAAATAAAATGGTAAAGTATGACTCTAACTGATAAATGACCTGTGACGTGAGGCTAATACGTGCTCCGGGATCTCTGGGATTGTTTTTTTTTTTTTTTACCAATTGATTTTCTCTCTCTTTCCTGGTGAGCCTCCAGGAAGTTCTCGCTGAGTGCGCGTTTACGGTAGCGCGTACGGTCGCGTTAACGCCGCTAACGTCCACCACATGCGCCGTGCTCAGGTTGCCAACTCCACAGGAATCCATTCAGCATTTTCCAAACGGATCCCTCGGGTGATTTTCATTTCAGCCGTTCAGGCTCGGGCAGCTCTGAGCCCCTCGGGGACGAAGAACGTGTAAAGTATCCATGCTTACAGTAGCACTGGAAAAACTCTTCCTTTTTAAAACGTTTTTTTTTTTTTTTTTTTTCAAACTTCCTTCCAAGAATCAGTGCTGTTGTGCACGTCATGTCTCTGCTCTATTTCTCTTTTTGGTTGCTCTCCTTTTCTTTTAGAGCACGAGACATTTCACTAGCGGTGTTGGAGCGCTCACTCGGGCACGTGTGCGGTGTTTTTAACCGCTACAGCTCGAAAGGGAAAGTGAGAAAGGGAGGGAGCGAGGGATGGAGGGAGAAACGGCTCTCCTCCGAGCTCTTTTGTCTTATCTTGTCAACTTTGAAAGGCATTTTGGACATGTTAAAACAACTCATCCCCCTCACCACCACCACCGCCACCTCCACCCAAACCCCTGCCTCCTTCTTAGTTTTGCAGAAAAAGTATGTAAAAAAAAAAAAAACGTGTGTTCAGGGTAACGGGTGCAGAAGGAGGACGTCTCCTGGGTCCGGCTTGAGCGTGGGTGCTGACAGAGCGTAATCATGGCTTAGACATTTCCTTGTAGAGCTCTTTCTCTCTCTCTCTCTTACACTCACACACACACACACACACACACACACACACACTTGTATACAGTAGTTCCAGACAATAGAATGCATGAACATCTTTGGGATTGTATATCTATACACATACATATGATGCCATCTATCTTCCACACACACACTACCTGGACTGTATCACAGGCTTGACCCGAGTTCCCTGACCTTAGGATTAGTCTCTGTTGTAAACCATTACTGAAGCTAAGTGCTGATGTCAACAGTTCCACTAACAACATTGATTAATCCATACCTTCCTATTTACTCAAAGCTTTTTCTTTCCAATCCGCATGACTGTTTATTTTTTTCAGGGTGCATTCAACCTATAGTATGGACCGTGAATTCTGTCTATTTTTTACACTGTAATAAGTCCGATCGTATCTACTAGGGCAAATGTTTTGTTGTAGAACCACAGCGCTGTTGAATCCTGGAATCTGATTGGCCACAAAGTCTTTTGAATAATTCTCGCATGCACCTATACCTTCTACATTCGTACAAGCTGTTGTTCCCGTCCGTGTATAGATGGTACCAAACACACACACACACACACACACACACACACACACAACAGACACCCTGTCATTATCTCAGATGATTGCCACAGATGTTCTCCGCCAACTAGCACGAGTTACATCCTCTTCAGGGACAAACAATAGCACCTGTTCCTCATAAGTCGCAGCGAGGGCTCCTTCATGTATCTTTAATGAAGCTTTTGGGGGGCAGATGGCAAGAAAGACGGAGCAGAAACCCGGGACTCGGGACAGGCTGGAAAAACAAAAGCCCGGGAGCAGGATCAGGGTCGCGCCGCAGTGTTCCGGCGTTTCGCTCGTCTCTTACATCTGTAGATCAACAATTGACAATCAACAATCAGGTTCTCGATTGTTGACTCGAGTGTCCACCACAAGGTGTCTATTTTAGAGAAAGAGAGCGAGACGTGTAGAGAAAGGAAGCAGCCAAGAGGAGAGATGAAACACACAGACTGACACAGACAGATCCACGAAGGTATAATAAGCAAGTCTCTAAATGCAGCGCGATATGCAATTTATCAAAATCAGCCTGTCTGAGTGCAGGCACTTAATTCCATTCTCTGTCTATCAGCAGTCAAAGCAAATTGCCAACGATAATCTTTAAATCTATACCGGCATTGTCTGCTCAGCTCGCCCGGCATTCATTAATTGACAACCCTCGAAGCTAACCTCCTCTATTAGCCCGCTATTGCCAAGCCCCGTGATTTGATTTGCCACTCACCGATGTGCCGTGTGTAAATTAAAGTTTAATGTAAAGACCTCATTACTGTAAATCACAACTGATCAAACAGAAAGCCGTTTATATATTTTCCTGTTTTCATTCTTTTCTCATTTTCAGAAAACCAATATACTGTAGAGTCGTGGTTCTTTTCAGGATCAGGTGTTTCTCCACAGCTGGCATAGCAGTTAGCATTGTGGTCTCACACCTCCAGAGATGAGGGTTCAAGTCCTGCTTTCTTATATTTTGCGTATCCATATACCTGGGTTTCCTCCGGGTACTCCGGTTTCCTCCCACAGTCCAAGGACATGCGCTGTAGGCTGATTGGTGTATTTTTCTGCTTGTATTTAGCAGAAAATAAAGCGTGTGTGTGCTTGTGTGACCTGAGATGGATTGACACCCCATCCAGGATGTACCCCACTTTCTGCCCCGAGTTCCCTCCAGTGAGAATGAGTGAGTGAGTGAGAGAGAGAGAGAGAGAGAGAGAGAGAGAGAGAGAGAGTGATGGTTTCCTCATCAAATGTGTGTATAAGGTCGAGTTGACTTTTTAACTCGCTGGATGTGATGTGACATGTCAGAGAAGAGTCGCGTCTCGGGTCAACTTTAAAACCAGACGCTGAATTCTTATTTTTGTGACAGTGATTATATGTACGGTCACCTTTAATCCGCTCTGACCTAAGGCCACATGGTGGAATTTATGATGCACTTTATAAGCGGCAAATCAAAGAGGGTGAAACGTTTTCCACGTACAGCGAGCGTCTGCGGGAAACGTCGGCTATTAACGCTGAGGTCGTTTACAGGGACCCGTTTTGCTTTGCTTTCTCATTCAGCACATTTTATTAAGAAAAAAGGGAAAAAAAGTCATTTTTTCACCTGATGAACCAGAAAACCATTTTGCCAACAGGTATCTAACTGCGGCACAATGATAAAGCTGCAGTTCCAGAGTTTCGAAGCGAATGAAAAGTGTATTTATTTTATTATATTTTGCTTAGTAGAAATCTCATTCTTTGAGATCAATATCATGGACTTAAATACTTCTTAAGCGCCAAGGGAGTTAAACCAAGCCTTAGCATTAGTGTAGATGCTGGGGGAAAAGCAAACGGGCAAAAAAAAAAGTGGCGATCACATGCAGACCTCAGCGAGAATGGATAAGAGGGAAAGAAAACCACGGCGGTGGCACAGAGCAGGTTGATTTCATGCCCCGATGCTGCGGCAGTAATTGCACCCAGACTTGTTTTTTTTTTCGTTGATTTTAAAGAGGCTTGAACGCTTGGTAACCTGTTTATTTTGGTGGGGCCGACCTTTATTAACCCTGTTCTCCAGTAGGATCCCCCTGAGGTGGGCCTGCCCGGCTGGGCGTTAAGTCTCGCAGGCCCACGGTAGCAGGACTGCAGCTTATCATGCATATTCAGGAAGCAGGGGATGACAGCTAGATTGCGTCCAGCCAATGCTCGGCAAACATATGCGTTTCTAAGCTGCTGTGGCTTGTTCCCAAAACATACCAGCTTTCTTTCTCTTTGTCTCGCTTCACCTGGGTCTGTTTTTCCTCTCACTTTTTGTCCCATGTGGAATATTAATAACACACGTGTACATGCGCACACACAAACACAGACACGCACACACAGACACAGACACGCACACACGCACAAGAATGTCAGTGCGGCAGGTTAGAGGAAAACCGAGGATGAAGATGTTGAAGGTTAATACCAGGGCAGAGAAGACATCTTGATGGTTATTGGGCCGGCGTCGAACAGGGCATGAGCTTCAGCACCGATGCTATGGGAAGGCCTGCACTTTTATCGCCTGTATAAATGATCTTTCAGTATTATAAAACATTTTCCTGTCCCCTGTCCGTGTACGTGAACGATCTCGTCCTGAGGGTGCGCTCCAGCCGAGAGAGAATCTCACTTATGGGTCTGCGAAGACTGTTTCGCTTTAGGAAGAAGTTGCAGTCTTGACAGTTTGTCATTCCGCCCCTAAGGTGCACTAAGGCTCCCAGATTCCCACGCTTCAACCTTAACACTTTAACGAGTCAAGTCTGGTCTATAAAAGGAATAAAAAAACACAGCACTCCCTGTGTAGGTAAAAGAAAATATATAGGAAAGATTTCACAATGAATCTGGCTTTTTCCACTTCACTAGATTAAAGGGAAGATGTTAGGCTTGTGCCATGTAACCTCTTTATCTTTGTGTGTGTCTGTGTGTGTGTGTGCGTGTCCAAGTCCTTACATGTGAGTGGCGGGTATTAGGTGCAAGTATTGTGAAGCTGAAATGGTGAACTAAGCGGGGGGGGGTCTGTCGGCTGTCAGGCGGTATTAGGCCTTCGTCTGATCTCTTTTCTGTGTGTGTTCAGCAGGTCCAGGGTCACATGCCTCCTCTCATGATCCCCATTTTTCCACACGACCAGCGCACCCTGGCCGCTGCCGCCGCCGCTCAGCAGGGCTTCCTCTTCCCCCCAGGCATGTCCTACAAACCAGGTAGGAGCTCCCTTTCATGACTTGTCTCTTTATTGTGCATCTTTATCTCTATATCTGTCTTTGTGTGTAACTGTTTGTCCTGCATGTAAAATTAACGTAGTTCATTAACGAATCGTTATCTTCAGGTGACAATATTTATTAAGAAGCCAATGAAGATTTATGGACATAGGACAAACACTTAACATTTGGTTTTGCAATCGTGTTGCATTCTTGTGTCATGAGTTTGGATGCGTTGAGAGTCTTTGAGCAGCAGAAATATTTTATGACATCGGCATGAAACGACGTAAAATCCCTTTTTTTAAAAAAAGTTGATGTTTCTAAACTGCTTTGTTTAGACATAATGAACGTTGCAGCATGACCAGCCATTTGGTTGGTCATTTGGTCATGTCCATGTATCACACAGGTTAATTCGTATGTATATGTACACCATCGCTGATCGTAGCCCATCTGTCGCTTTGCACAATACGCTAGCCTCCCTTTAGCCCATGCAAACATGGACAGGGGCCAACCTCAGACCAGCACTTCCTACACTGTCGCACTAACTCTAAAGAAGAAAAAACCCATCAACATCAAAGTTTTTTACTAGAGGTAAAATCTGTCCTGCTTGTTAGTAACGGATGCTCCATTGCCACCTGCCAGATGGCAGCCAGGGAAATGAGTCTGCAGTCTGTTGTAATTTGGTAAGCCTTGCTTGGGCATCATGACCGATAGATGTCCTTTAGGGCTGTGAGTTTGTAGCCTGTGATGTGCATCGCTGTTCTCACCACTCTCTGGAGAGCCTTGCGCTTGCAACAGGAGCATCTGCCATGGCAGACAGTGATGCAACCAGTCAGGATGATGTTTACGCTTTGGTGATAGAAGATGGGTGTTGGATCCAGGCCAAAATTCTTCCGCGGTCATCCAAAGAAAGGAATTATATTCACCAGAAAACCCGAGCTTGCAGTCGTGCCTATGGAGGGACCAGCGAAGCTCGTTCGAGATACGGTGGCTCTAATTTCCCCCCGACTTTACCAATTGTTCATCATCACCCCAGAATAGAGACGTAGGCTTGGAGTAATAATGCTTATAGGATCTATGCGGGCTGGAATTTAATCAGTACATCAGCATGAAAGTGTCTCCATTTCACCGTCCAGGAATCTGCTATCCGTATTAACAGCATCTTCAACCGTCCGTGGATGAACGTACTACAGATTGAGCCTCGATCTAAACCGTTGAACTTAATTGTTATTAGATGAGCACACAGTGGAGAAGTTTCTCATCATCTTTCTCCTAGTGTGCACGGGCCAAAAAAGTTCGGTGAGGAATGCTCCGAGGAATGCTCCCTCATTGATTTAGTGTGGTGCATAAAGAACAGTAACCTGCTCTCAAGTGTACAGTTTCCCCTGCAGGCTGTACAGCCTCTGGGAGCTTTCGCGTCTCCTACCTGTCCTGGCACGTCCTCCCTCACCTTTTGTGAAAAAGAGAATTGCTCCTCACGCAAGCATTCCAAATCCGAAAAACAAATTTGCAGGAAATTGCTACAACATGCAGACTGAGTGCCTGCCAGGCCGCTAACCCTCCACCCAGTCCCTCATTGTTCTCGATCACTTTGTGTAATGCTGCTTTGTGTACAGTAATAAAAAAGGAGCTAAATCCTGTGTTCATGTGTTCAGCGAGTCAAAGTTCTGCTCTGTATTGTTTGATTTCGCTCTCTCGCCCTCTATTTTTCTCCTCTCTTCTATTGAGTATTGACTATCAGCCTAGCGAGACGAGTAAAATGCTGAGGTGAGGATTTTCCCCAGATTTTGTTTTTCTCCCCTTGCTGAGCTGTCTATAGATATATCTGTGGACCTCAGAGAATACCAAGGAAATGGAAATGAAGAACAGATTTTTTTTTTTTTTTTTTTTAAATAGGGGTAGGGAAATAAAATTCAAGAAATAAAAATGTATATGAATGCAGGTCGGTGATCAGAAGGCTATGTCTAATTTGACCCGTAATAAATGCTGTGAAAAACACATTTATTGTTCATCAAAAGAGGAAAAAATACAGTAGAGAGATCAGAGTTGGGATAAAAGGATTGTTAGACAGCAGGTGAAAGGCGGAATATTATAAGGTGTGGTGTACCCTTCTAATAAATTAACTATAAAGGTGAGCGATGAAAAAGAAAGTCAGCTATTTTGAAACTAAAGAGGCGCGACAGGCTGAAAGAGCCTGAAGGGATTCTTTTCCCTGTTTGATTTTTTAATATGTTACATTTGACGCTGCAAGTAATTATTTTCCTCCACTACAAACACCGGGAGCTATAATGAAATCTTTTTGTGTGCATAGAGCCACCTGCATTATTCATAAGTTTAATATACAGTATAAAGCAATACGGAGTGCAAAAGTCTAGAAAGCGACCCACGTCGTTGACGCCCAACATGACTCACAACACGATAACGTGATCGTATGAGGCTAATGCAAAGCTCCCGCTGATGTTCCCGGCACCCGAGTGAGGAGCGTTCGGCCCGGCGTCGAGGTCTCAGCGAAGGTCCAGTGCTGATGACGTTCTGATGACCTTCAACCCAGCTGTGAAGCTCCAGCGCTTCACTTTCTTTCACACTGTGCCTAATGACCTGGGGGTTTTTACTCGTCCTTTACTCAGAGAGACGACTGGAGAACAGGGGTGACACTGCTGCGCGTAGACATAAAGACAACCAACAGTAATGTCTGAGATGCTGATTTCTCCTCATGAAATCCTCAGATTGGGGCGAGGGTACAATGGCTGGGAGAACGGCGAGAAGTGGAGCTTGGATGCCAAGAGGGTCACAGCAAGATCTTAACTTGTGTTTCTGTGGATCATTAATTGATTCTCCATGTATTTGTTTTATCTGGAGATACACGGATACTAATACTGTAGTGTGCCATGTTGCCAGTTAATAGATGACATGGAGTGACAGTGATCTGAAAGTGTTCGCGCATTAACTCACGCATATTCTTGGGAGAATATCCTGGATGGGGTGCGAGGCCATTGCAGAACACAAGAACACGTACTGTACACACTCACTCTGTTGGCAGTTTATACCCCTATCTCACCTATGCGGTTTGACTCACGGTGAGATGCGGAGTTAGGCACCGTGAGGCGCCGCGATTGC
>JAQMYG010000007.1:27188220-27204141 GCA_030014215.1 Clariallabes teugelsi
TGTGTGTGTGTGTGTGTGTGTGTGTGTTTCGCTCTAGAGAGATAGCCAGAAGCAGAGAGGCGCTGGGAGGCCAGCACTGAGGCTGTAATGGGATGGAAAGATGGGCATCTGGATAGATGGGGTTGTTGAAAAGAGGGCCAGATGGACAGACATGCGGGTAAACAGAGAGAAAAAGGAGAGGCAGGTTAGAGAAAGAAGTGAGAGAAGTGTGGGGAGAAAAAAAAATCATAAATAAGGAAATAACATATGGGCGTGTGAGCGTTATCGGACATTTTGGCCATTGTCACCCAGCAGGGTAGAGATTAGGAGCGTAGAGGGGAAGGGAGCGAGGGGGAAAAGGTGGAAGAGTGAGGAAGGGCTGAGCAGGAGGGGAGATGTGGGAGCAGGTTGGTTGCCAGTAGATAAAACAGATGTTGGGCCATACTGGAAAGCGCTGGCGCAGTGCACCAGAGCACGGCCGCCTCTCCTCATGACATCTGGGCCAGCCTGGGTCTCCCTCCCCCTTCGTCCCTTGGGCACCGAGCCTCGACAAGCCTTGTGGCAAATGAGCACGGAGTTCCTGCCCATCTACCCTGGCACTGCCATGAAGCACGAACTTGGGTCTTAACCTTCACTTAGGTGTTGATTTGTAGTGCACCTGAAACTTTCAGGTATACTGTATAGTACTACACTCATTTATTGGAATACTTTATTGTTTCTATAGTAAGAGCACATATTCAGGAATTTATGTAACTCCATATATCTTTTTTTGGAAGGAGTCTCCAGTGTTAGAGTTTCTTTCTTTCATTCTTTCTTAACTGACTATTTGGCGTTCCCTAATTGCCCGTAGTGTATGTACAGTATGTGGCCCTGTCATGGATTGGCACCTTTTGCAAGGGTGTACCCTGTCTCGTGCCCTAAGTCTCCTAGGATAGGCTCCAGGCCTCCTGCAGTCATGTACTGAACAGAGCTTAAAATTATATGAATGAATGAATTAATGAATGAATTGCTGAGGTATAAAAGGAATACATAACTTGGCAATGAACTTCATGCTACTGTACATCACTGATTATTTTCCTACAACAAAACGCCCTGGTGTGTTTTATTCCTTACGCAGAAAAAGGCGAGGAAAGTAGAATAACCCCAGTGCTAATTTCCCAAACATGAGCTGCAAAGTTTATAAAATTGCAAAGTACATAAAATTTCTTTTTTTTAATTATTATTATCTTGAAAATCTTTTTTGTTCTGGTTAAATCCGCTAAATCTCAGAGCATCTGTTTAGAACAAATGCCTTCGCTTCCTAAAGCCTGTGTAAGCTTTGCGGGTCGCATGACGTAAACCGAACGCGTGTGGTGTGTTTTACAGTTTTGCTTGCCTCTGTGTTGTGAAAGCTGCACATTAAAGCAAAGCCCTTTGAGGTTTAAACGTGAAAGTGTGTCGACGTGTCGAGCGGTGTCGCTGGTCCTAGGTGGAGGTGGGTGTAATCTATGGATAATGTTGTGGCAAGCAATGCGAGCGCAGCTGCTCGTTTAACCCCTGTGCTCTCTAGAGGGGTTGCTTTTAATTACCAGAGGCTAACAGGCTGACCTTGGGGCAGCCCTTGGCCATTTGCATTCCATCGGTTTGAGAGAAGAGGTGTGTATGTGTGTGTGAGTGTGTATACATGCGTGTATGTGTGTGTGTGTGTGTGTGTGTTGCTGGAGGTGTAACGATTTCAGCAGGTGAGGTGAGTGAATTGCAAAGCTCCATTTCCCAAGTCCTGCTCTCTGTCTAAATAAGCTGTAGAGCACAGAATCATTTAATGCTCAAGTGGACAAAGGTATTACCCGAGTCGCTGGTGTGGATCGAGATATTTCTCTACAGGCCTTGCTGAAAGTCAGCATCCTGTTTCCCTCAAGCTCTCAGAATCAGCACACGGTGTAATAGGTCTCTGCTCTACTGCGGGACTGGATGCATGACTCAGCATCACTGCTTGGACGCTTGGCGCAAGTCTTCAGTCTATGACATGATGCGCCGGATAGATATAGGAGGATCTGCTAGAGAAGAGACAGGTTTGTACCTATAAAATGTTTGAGCTCCTGATAATAAAGGAGCTGAACCGATGGGCTTTGAAGAGCAGAACCTTTTCCTCATATGCACAGGTCCTGGGTAATGTGATTAAGGATGTTAATGGGATGTGACGCTTTTCCTGTCAAGTCGTCTGTTTAAGTGTCATCTTCCTGTCTTCTTCATAGACGCCTTAATGTCACAAGCCAGAGATTAGGTGGACGTTTGTTTCCAGAGTTCAATTTGCTTGGTTAAGTCGAGAAACTGGATTCAAGTTTGGATCAGGAAGCCGATCTCATGTTTACTTGAACTTGGTGACTTGAAGATGCTGTATTCTGTTCATTTTTAAAAATAAGTAAGTCTTAATGGTCTCTAAAATCCGCTGTTAGTATTCCATTTGAAATACGCAGACATATCTCTGTATGTAGCTTTTTAGATGCAAATGAGCTCCTGGTCCTCTCCATGCCTCTTTGTGGAAGTGCATTTTTCTAGCCAATCAGAATGCAAGAAACAGGACGTCCCTTAAAATCGTGACCAGGAATCAAGCAGGGGAGGGACTATGCGAATTGCCTCCCCTCCATGTTTTATTGCCTAGAATGACATCATACAAGGTGGCAAGTTCAAGTACTGCACAAAAATGGAAAAAGAAAAAAAAAAGATGGCGATGATTTTTGGAGACCCGTGTCAACGTCCAAAAATGCTCAAGAAGTAACTTTTGCACAATTGTTGCGGTTAAAAGCTCAATTCATTGTACCAAACTGTGGAATGAAATATATTTTGGTTTGGGTGGAAAAGATGTGAGCAGAAAAATGACCTAATTTATCTAAATCCAAAGTCCTGAGTGCAGGGAGGAGTATGCCCCCACCAAATTCAATCGATCAGGAGCACTGTTGATACCAAATTGAATTGCAACAAATTCTTCCTCAAGGCTCCTTTATTTGTTAAAGATTCTATCTTGCTTTCTAAAGAGTTTATTCTGTAAGTGAAACACTCTCTTGTACAGTTCCTCTTCCAAGGAGAAACTTTAGGGTGCTACTGAATACTAAAGAAACTTCTTATTCAGGAAGCACTTTATCCTGGTCAGGTAGCCCATCCCAGGAACAATGTATGGCGTGGAGTCCATCTCAGGGCAAGGGCATTTGCATACCCATGAAGTCACATGACAAGTCTGAGGCTTATGTTCATGTCGAGGACTCGAGTCCTACATCACGTCCTATGAGCTGTAGAACTTTATCATGATTTCTGAATCACAATAGCGTAAGCATTCTAACCTTACTCCATATCACGTTTCCTTGTAGCTGAATTAAAATATTACGCATTGCCATTCGTTGCTTTGATAGTCATGGAATAATGAAGCAAACAGGATTGGTAGAGTGTAGAGATATTTAAGGAGGCGGTAGAATTGATCTTTCTCACTGTGGGTGTGCTGTGCACCAGTGGCATCAAGCCAATCTTGGCTGCCTGCTGCCCATTTCTCTTCTGACCATTGACTTTCAGCATGACCCTCATTACCATCGGGCCCTTCTGCCCCTGCCCCAGACCTACTACTGCCCTTCATCCAAAACTAGATGTGCCCTGGCATGCTAACCAATTTCTCACCTTCACTCTCTCACTCTCTTTAATGTGGCAGATCTCATTTGAAAGCAAAAAAAAATCCAATTACTGAGCAACAATAAAGTTCTTGTCCTGAGATCAGGCTCCAGTCTGATGTGGATGGGGGCAGCATCTCTATCCACGTCGCTAGAAACAGACTGATGACCTCCTTTCATGTTTTCATCCATGATAAAAATTAAATTACATGAAAAACGGTAAAGTCTTGCGTTTGGGCACTTCAGTCAGGATTCAGTCAAATGTCGGTTGAGTTTGCGACTCTAACGCACAATGGCTGTTCTATTTATATGGCTCGGTAAGCCTATACTACTGTATGACAGTGTGAACCTAATCAGCCTGCCATTTCCTGTGCCCATGTGCTGTCACTTGCCCTAGCTTTACAGCAGAAGAATGACCCCTTTTGTGTACCCCTCGTGTGCAAGTGTTTAAATTCGAGCGGCCGCGAGCGTTTTTGTGTTTATATCTTCTGATACACAGTGGACACAAAGAGCTTTGTCCAGGCCTGGGTTTTTCTGTCTGACTAGCCGAGGTGGGGCACAAGCCACTAATGCTCATGCCACTTTTTTTTTTTTTTTCAAATTTAGACAAATGGAGTCCTTATGCAGCTTGCTGACAAGAGGAAATGAGTGCAGAGAGAGCAGACGTGCAGGCTTATATGCGCTCTTTTTTCCATGTTAAGTGGCTGAATGACACTAAGAACAACAGACCCTTTAGATGCTGGAAAAAAAACTTGGTCGTAGTTGTTTCTATTAAATGCAAGCCAGACGAAAATTTTATGTGTCAGGTCGTAGAGACCATGAGCTACTTAGTCTGACTCCTGCTACGTACTTGTGGAGACAAAAGGCAATTTAAACACTTACCTGCTTGCTAATCAATACTAGCCTCTGGGCTTAAAGGCGTGCATCCTGGATTTTCTCTCAGCAGAGCACGGAACAAAGACAAATTATTCACAACCTCTTGTTAATACTACAACACACACATGAACCCTTTTGTTCATATTTTTGTTCTGCTAAGACTTCAATTCAGGAACATGACTACAACGCGGCTAGTTTTCATCCCTCATCCCTCCATTAATATTGGAGGAGCAAAATACAAACCGTACTCAACGTGATACGGCAGACGATCCGAAATATAAACTGCTCAAATGCACATTCCCAAAACTGTACCCTGACTAAAACATTCTGAGGTTTAACAGCCCATAGCTCGTCTGTTTAATTTGTCCAAAAACTGAAACGTTACTCATGCCAGGCTGGGAGTTTGAGCCAAGGAAAATAATAAGAGTGGTAAGAATTTGCTTTGTCTGGATTCCTGTCTTAATGAAAGCCTTTGATATTATGTGTCATGGAAACTTAACTGCAGTGAGTTTGGGAAAATGGGACATGGGTGATGGCTTAGGTGTCTAAATTGTGATGTAGAATCGGTACCTAAGAGAGCAGAAAAAAAGTTTTATGGAGGAAAGTAAATCACCAGAGACATCAGATTGTAGTTTCCTTCAGGCGGCAAACCTGATAAATAGAAAAACAGACCAAAACAGGATCTCCAAGTGTGGTTTTGCAGGGTGTCGATCTATCTTAGAGCATTAGCAGAGATTCTGGGCCAGGATGGAAAAAAAAAAGACAGAAGACATAAAAGAAAAGAACGACAGAGGAAAGGAGAGAGCTACAGTAGAATGCTAGAGTGGGGGGGAGAACAGGGTTTTGAATGGTGGTTGGCTTGGGACGTTAACGCCTTGTGGCTTTTTTTCCCCCCCTCTCTTCTCGCAGCAACTGTACGCCGCCCAGCTGGCCAGCATGCAGCTCTCTCCAGGAGCCAAGATGGCGCCACTGCCCCAGCCACCTAATTCTGCAGGGCCACTCTCACCTGGCCCCAAAAGTGAGAAGAGGTCCTCTAGCCCACTGGGCCAAATCAAGGTACAACCCTTTTGAGTGATCTGTTCCTATACTGTATATCTAAAAGCTGTGGTAAGGTAGGTAGTGTATGGATGGAGAGGCAGTAAGGGCACTGAATACAACCGCTTGCGTACTCGACCCTGCACTCAGGATTCTGAGTTTGTTTTGGGACAGGGGCTAAATCACTGTTGTGCGTGAAGTTTGCAAAATGATTGGCCATAGGATTGTTCATACGGCAGCAATTGGAAAACCAGCAAATAAAGCATTGCTCTCATTTAAGAAGTTTTCTAGCTATGCACATTGGCACGATATTTGCCTTGTTGCTCTCAGTGCAAGCAATTCCACCACAATGAAGAGCTAATTACAAAGCTCTAGCCATATAAATGTCTGGGTTTATATATCGTTAAGGTGTTCCATAACTAAATCTAATAAAAATGATATAGAATTAGGATATTTATAAAATCGTAAATTGCAATACAGCTCAAATCAGTACCAAGGTATCGTGATAGTATCGTATCGGCTGATCCCTGGTCATTCCCATCCTTATGAACTTGCATTGCGGACCTGGAACATTAAGTAGCACGTGAACTCGAACCATGCGGCACTGATATTGGATAGCTTGTGTAAATGATACAGACTGTGCCATGGTTTACCTGAAGCTAGCGCCAGATCAGTGTCTGAGACCAGAGATTGGTTCCCACTTTTCCCATCTTGGGCAAAATGTCAAGGACCTCGTATATAAATGATCTCCCATTTATCTTATGATCTGTGAGCTCGCAATCCACTCGTCTATCAGGCAAACAGAAATATTTAAAGCTCAAATGGATATCTCTTATCTGGCTCTGAAAGTGTGAACAGGGACACATTTACTGTAAGTGAGACCCGGAGTGGTGCTTGACCCGAGCCTGTTTTTTAATATGCATTCTTAAATCAGCTATGGATACAGCGCTTTAAGATTGGAAGTCTCTTTGTCTCTTTGGAGTCATGACCAGTGTTTCGCGTTTAGTATTGAAAGAAGGTACGTACATAAAAAAAAACTCATAAAAAGGAGTCTTACGGTAGCGTTAGCTTAGCGCATAGTACTATGTCGCCATCAATCTGGCTTGACTTTTACAAGGCTCTCGATCCCTCATGCAGAACTGTGTGGACGAGGTTGCTATGGCTCTGTGCGCACACGGAGAATCATTTTTAGGTACATGTGGTTTCTCCACACAAAAGTTGGCAGCTTTGAGGAAAAAAAGGTCCCAAAATCCTACAGTGTGGTCCAAGCTAAAAGAGATTACATCAAAGGCATAAAAGATTCATCAAGCAAAAAATCTATAAGCAATGATTTCTATTAATAAGGACATGATTTGGTGACCACTTGGTCTTTAGATGGGGAAAAAAAATGACAAAACGCGATTCATCTTCGAACTGTTCCATCACCAGGATTTCTCTCCCCTTTTACAGTTCGCTGCTGTAACTCAAAACACATGCACATTTGGAAACGTTTAGTTAAATATCACAATAGAGCCGGGGATAAATCAGTGATACGAGGAGTACTGCGGGCGGGATCTTCTTCAGCACGGTCGGTTAATGACGGGATTCGGGGACACGCTCTGTTCGGAGCTAGCGTGAATACAGCCCTCGATCTTTTCAGGAACATGACGTAAAACATTTGTCTTCATTCAGCCCCATTTGTTTAGCTGACACTTGTTACATGAACCATGTAATCTTTGTAATTACGACTTTGATCGACTATACAGCCAGCGTTTAGCTCTGCTAGGGCCATATGCAGAGATGCTGTGCTTAATTAGCTGGCAATCTGTTTTGTTTGACTATTTAATGTGTAATTGAATGACAAACTGTAATTGGCAGTCAGATTTCCAAGAAGCTCCAGGCAGTGTTCATTACGTGGTCCATCTGTTTGGACAGTGGCCGTCTTTGCCAAAAAAAAAAGAAAAAAAAGGCCCCAAATTTTTAAGCACTAGAAGTTCTCTTTAACATGGCATGGAAACACAGGTACAGTAAGCAGACAAAAAAAGGTGCACCTTAGAGAATCACACCACGGCTTAATTAGCTTGAACAAAACCCAGCCTCAAGACACACAGGAGCTTCGGCATGGCATGAAGCCTAGCGATGAATGCTCAGCCTGGCTCTTAGGCGGAGTCAGGCTAATTAATTGTCCTGATATCTCTTTGTTTGTCCTAAACATTATTTTTTTCATGTTTGCAGGAGGAGGGAACGCAGCCCTTAAACCTCTCGGCCCGGCCTAAGACAGCTGAGCCGGTGAAATCCCCCATGTCCCCGACACACAGCCTGTTCCCGGGCAGCAAGAACAGTCCGAACAGCCACGCCAAGAGTGGCGGCATCCCCAGTCCGCTCGGTTTGGGTCGAGGTTCGTCTCTTGGTAAGGTTTTCTTCATGAGCTCGTTCATAGACCACCACTACTGAAACTACTGACCAATCACAACTGAGAATTTTGAGATGATGATGATATTCAGGAAACAATATGTGACAAAACTTTTTGAAAAACATGCAGCACTGTTTAAAAGTCTTGATTTTTCTTCCAAAGTTCCAGACTTTTCATTGTATTTTTAATCTAGGCCTTCATTTGAGTTAATATGAATAAATTGGGTGAGGGGGGTGGGGGGGGGGGTGTTTTAGGCGGCACAGTGGCTTAGTGGTTAGCACCGTCACCTTGCACTTCCAGGGTCCAGGTTCGATTTCCACCTATGTGTGCGTGGAGTTTCCTCCGGGTACTCCGGTTTCCTCCCACAGTCCTAAGACATGCAGATTAGGGTAAATGGGCGTTTCAAAAATTTGCCCGTAGTGTGTGAATGAGTGTGTGTATGTGTGTATGTGTGTGTGCCCTGAAATGGATTGGCACCCTGTCCAGGGTGTACCCCGCCTCGTCCCCTACAGTAAGTCTCCTGAGATAGGCTCCGGGTCCCCGCGACCCTGAATACAGGATAACGAGGTATAGAAGATGAGTGAGTGAGTGAGTGGGTGAAATGACTGGGGGTCAAGACTTTTTCACAGTAATGCATATTTCAATAAATTGAATTGATGTGGTAATAATAGTGTTATTTGTCTTATAAGCCTGTTTTTCTTCTTTCCTGACGTTTTTTAAACATTTTTCAACACTCCCCTATTTATAACTCTAGTCCACTTCACTGCCGTGATCCTTCCTGTCATATCACACCCAACTGCAGCTCATTCATCCCCGTGCACACGGCTCTATTTACACAACCACATCCCCTTAATCTTCCTCAAACCTTGGCATTACAGCCACCCTGGCGTGCTGGATCCAGGCGCTGACAATTACTCGTTTCAAAGCTCTCGGTTCACCTCTCATATTAAGCGCTTGTTTTTTGCGGAAGTTACAACTGACTTTTTTGCTAAAAACACTCTTTCATTAAAAGCGAGACCGCGCTGGTCGACTCGAATTCATTTCCCTTCTTTCCATGGACCGGGTCTTTAAACACAGACTTGCCGTTTGTTTTTTGTTCTATTTCCGAGTTTTAACTGCCTCACCCAGCCTCACCTCACTTTGATCCACTAATTACAGAAAGGCATCACACACCAAGATTGCTGCCTAACCACCCCCTCCTCCTCCACACACACACACACACACACACACACACACACGAAGAGCTGATAACCAGACCTCCCAGAGTGTCATTTTTGTATTTTTGTTCCTTCGATCTGACGGCTTTGCTGTTGTCTGTCTTCACGTCCTGCAGATATCTTGTCTAACCTGAACTCCACGGCACTATTTGGAGACCAGGATGCTGTGATGAAGGCCATCCAGGAGGCGAGGAAGATGAGGGAGCAGATCCAGCGTGAGCAGCTGCAGCACCACCAACAGGGCATGGAGGCTAAACTCTCAGCTCTCACAGGCCTCGGTCTGCCCAACTGCAGGTCTGACAAGGTGAGTATCTGTCACTCCGGAGGCGTCCTGTTCCCAATTTCAGATTTATTAAATGCTCACTTGTCCTTTACTCAAGTGTCACATAGAGTGTGCTTCTTGAGGGTGAACCTCAAGTGTGAGGAAGAAACCTTAAGAGGAACCAGTCCGACAAAAAGTCACACCAAAGTGGCAGTGCCTTTATGATTACAGGACCAGCAGGTATCAAGCGAGGCCATTTCTGTCTTGTTAAAATGAGCTACTTTTGAAGATTTCTTTCAAAAAATGTCTGATATAGGTCCAGGAGACTTCATGTGATTGACATTGGCATGGTCAGCGGGGCGTGCTATTGACACTGGCATGGCCGTATGTTTATTTGGTTCGTTCGAGGGACGTTTCGGATCCTCCAGCACTGCCCCCTGAGCAGGTCCGAACCGCGAAGTCCCGGCCCAATTAAAGGCGACAGACCCCTGGTGTAAAACAGTCCCGCTTTGTACGATGACTCCAAGGGATTCCGTTTAAAAATATCTTCAATCAATGAGTGAATCGAGAGTTTGAAAAATCCCTGCCCGCTCCCGTTTGATCGATGCCACGCTGCCAGTTGGCCGCCGTAAGCAGGCGGTATCTGGGAGTGGAGCGGCATTAATATTTAAAATGTTTTAGTGCCTAATTACTTTCAACTAACATGCTTAACTAGGTCAATGTATATGTAAGAAAATCGGAGGAGCTAGAACTTTGAAGGACCAGGTGGTGTTGCATTAGGCAGAGGCTAAAGCGTGTCCTCAAAACCGGGCATGACTGTAAGACATCTAACCGAAAGCCTCCAATCTGAATCCCAGATAATACCAAATAACGCTAAAACCTCTTATAGAGAATTCCCAGGATTAAGAATACTATTTATTCATTGTTGCTGTTTTTTTCTTGTGCAATTTTCTTCTTTCTCAAACACAATGCTCGGGGTGTATACGGACAGCATTACGAGGGGAGGTTTTTGCGGAACTAGCACTTAAGCTTGTTATTCTTCTCGGGCTTTTGTTAGCGCTGGATACGGTATGTGAGCGCGTAGTCGCTACCTGCGTCTTTATCTCTCTCTCTCTCTCTCTCTCTCTCTCTCTATTTTTTTTAACCATCCTCAGTCGTGAGTTATTCACCCTGCTTGCTGATGTCTGGGGTTAGCTCATGGTCAGCCAAGCTGAGGAATATGCTGCGACACGACACGAACACCGTGCTTTTTAAACAATAGCTGAAAAGCTACGCTTGTCAACAGGCGGTACACACCTGTCTGTATTGTTCCGGGCAGGTAGAGCTTGGCGCGTCTTTTTTTTTCTTTCTTTTTTTTTCTCCCTGTTGCTCTTTTGTCTGGGTTTGACTTTGTTTTCCAAGCCACATTCTGCATCCATTCATCCGCGTGTTTGTGCGCTGAGCTCAGGAAAGCTCTGTGTTTTTCTAAGCGGCTAAGAGGAGGCGGCTAGCTCGTCACTCCTCACCTCTGTTCCCTGCCCCGCAGTCATCTTTAAGGCCTCCTGTGCTCTAGAAAAAGACATTAAGGTAGCAGTGAGATTTGATGTGCTTTCACTGGGGAACTTTGATGTGAGGCCACGGTAATTCTAGGAAGCCCTTTGGCATCTTTCAGCGTGCACAAAGGAAGTGACAATAAATGATAATTAGTTTCCACAGGTAACAGATCATCTAAAAAAAAAATGTATTTGAAGTCGTCATTTCTGCAGTTTGTTTTATGGTGCGTTTTTTGTGCCAACGGGCCAATCAAAGAAAATGGCGTTGGTTTGTTTGTACTTTTCTTCTGAAGCCTGAAGTCTGTCTGCATCTGATAATGTAAATAACGCTCCACCTTGAAGCTCAAGTTCGAGTTCAGGCTCGGGGCTTCGTCACACTTCGGGAAATTCATCATACGTTTTCATTTTGTCCTACAAAGACTTTGAGACGATGTCCGCTCATGGACGTCCACACACCGGCGGACGCTCGCAATACGTCATCTAAACACATAAGTCTTCCCCTACCTGGACCTTTTTCCATATTTTTGCTGATTCTCAGACTAATCCCCTTTCGTGCTTGGACCCCTCCTGTGCCAGTTGTTTTCTGTCCATTTTGTAACAAGAGATTTAATTGGAATATTTCCAATTTTTTCTGTACTTTTTTTTTTTCCAAACCCTGATCGATTTAGAACTTTATCTCAAACCCGTACGCATCATGACATGATTTCTAACAAACTCGGAGGGCTTTATTTTTCAGATCGCACACACTATAATTGCGCACAGCTGAACTCTATTTAGCTAATCATGTGACATCTCATGGCAAGCGGTTTCTCCAGACCTACTTCGTACGTTTCACAGCAACAGGAACGAATAATTTGTAAATAATTTTGCAAACTATTTTGATTTTTTTTTCTTCCGTCCATTTCAGGATTATGAGATTTTTTTTTGTGTAGATTCATGGCACTCTATAAGCTGTATTTAAGCCCATGCTTTCTGATAGGAGTGATGCAAGAGTGTAAACTCAGCGGGTTCTTTATAGTTGTAGTCAGAAGTGTGTGTAAACCACGATTACAGCACAGGCTGGCAGCAGCACACTGGGATAATACATAATCATAAACAGTAACACGGGCAAGGGACGATGGAACAGGAATAAACTGCTCACGCCAAAAAAATATGGTTTTGGCCTTTAGCTTTGATTACGGCACACGTTTGCTATAGAATTGTTTCAGCAGCTTCATACAACATCACAAGTTTATTTCCATTCAGACTTACTACATACAGTCAAAAGTATTCATACACCTTGAACCTTTCCGCATTTTGTCAGGTTACAACCACAAGCGTAAAAGTATTTTATTGGGATTTTATGTGACACAGCAACACAAAGTCACACATCATTGTCAAGTGGAAGGAAAATCATTTATATTTTAAAATCTGACAGCTGTGGCATGCATTTGCATTCCACCCCTTCACTCTGATACCCCGAACTGAAATCCAGTGGAACCGATTGTTCTGTGAAGCCCTCAGAGGTTTGTTAGAGAACATTAGTGAACATAAAGCATCATGAAGCCAAGGAACAGGTCAGGGATAAATTTGCGAAGAAGTTTAAAGCAGGGTTTAAGACACGGCTTGTCTACTGACCAATTTATTCATGTTGCAACTTCACCAAGTGTTTAAGTCATCTCCGGTCATGATTTTATTCGACTACGTTACGTCTGTTGAAGTCGAGGGTTCAGCACATCCTTCCAGGGAGTCAGACAGTTCTGATCTTTCACAACTCCTTAGTTGTTTTCTTTGCTTGACAATAATTTGACTCTTCTGACGTGCAGACATATTTTTGCCAAAAACACGGGATACATCCTCCCGCTACAGTTGTTTAAGGACGAGTTGCTATTAATCACTGCAGCCGTTACCCAGTGTAAGTATTTACTTATTTAAATCCAAACGTGACTTGATTTAATTGATGAAAAACAGAAACAGCTGAACTAGACAAATAGACAAATGAATAGAAGACAGGTGAACGCAATGGGATAACTAAGCAACGGCAGGACGGCAGGGGAGGTCATGTGACCAACCAAAAACACATGATGTGGATTCCAAACAAAACGGCGTTGGGAATCAGGGAATATTTAAACAAGCTGCTGTTATTTGAATGAGACACGACGGAGGAAAGCGTTATCGGTGGGCACGTGGGGATCTCTTGACACGCAGCGGTGGGAAGAAAAGGCGCTCAGTTAAAAGCCTTTTCTTTGCTCAGTTTCAGAATATTAATATTTCAGCTCCGTATTGTACCTGACATAAATACTGGATGCCGCTTTAATAGCTGCCTCCTTGTCGACTGTTTGGGAGTTTATCATGGTGAAAGCTCGCCTGGACGATTCTGGAAAGGTAAGGTAAAATGGGATTAAGGAGAGGTTAAAATCATCTACTGGGGCTGTTGGAGGGGGATATTAAATATTGATTTATCCCGGTGTAACGACCGAGCCAGAGAGTGGGGCTAAGTGCTGCTTACAAATGGATCAATTCATCTTTTAATACAAAGTGTGTCCGAGGAGCACAATAAGGACGGGCTTCATCCTTCTTTCCTCTCTCCTTCTCTCTCTCTCTCTCTCTCTCCCTCCTTCTCTGTCTCTCTGTCTCAGTCTTTTATCCTCTGTCATCTTTTTTTACTTCTCCCTACCCTTTCTTTTTCTCTTATTTTCATCTCTCGTCATGTGTCTTTCTCTCAGCGTCGTCCCTTCGCACTGGCTTTTATCTAACTCTTGTCCTGAAGGTGCTCGAGTAAAATATTTATGCTTTAGTCAACCTTGCTTGTTTTCTTTTTTTTTTTCTTCCCTTTTCCCTTCAGAGGAAAAAAACCAACCTTTTATAAACACTTATGATTTTTTTGTTTTCTCAAATATTTATTAAAATAGAGCATTGTCTGGAGAGAGTGGTTAGGTCTCTTTATTATTTATCATGCTTTTATCAGAAATGTTGTTTTTTTTTTTTCTTCCATTTTTTAAGATTTCCATCTCGAGTAGAACCTCTTCCTGTTTAAGTCTTAAGTCCTCCGCAGCCTGGTGTATTTTGGAAACTTCGCCATTTCCATTGCTAATCAAGCCATTTCTGAGAGTCGATGCTATACAGGGCGACATATGCTAAAGGAACTAAAATGTATTCCTCTGCTGACGCTTTCCAAACTGTAATCAGAAAGGTGAAAGGCCAGTGTATTAACCTATTGAGCGTCTGCAGCTTCCAGCCTCTTCCTCTCCTCTGCATTATTGATGAGCTGGAACATTCACTGTCCTTCTTTCCCAGAGCAGAGGGCCCTTGAACAGTTAAAAATGGAGCTCCTCAAAATCTTCTCCAGCTAGCTTTTGGATGCCGGAGCCAATGTGCGCTGCATTTCCCTCTGTGTACATGTGGAGGTCTATTCAGGGCGGCGCTCACAAAGGCCCGAAAGTGTAATCTTCTCTACTCGGCAGCCCTGGAACCAATTTTCTGCTCCTTTTTCTGGAAATTGCCAGTCATGGAGTTTTTTTTTTTTTTTTTTGCTACATAAGTAAATCGCGCTATACATGGATTCGGCCATCCAAAATTTCCAAAAATATGATTATATTCAAACCCGGTGCCAGCAAGTGCCTTTGTCGAGCATTGTTGCATTAAGGCTTTTAGATCAGTCGGTGCAAAACCTCAGTTTGGTGATTTTCATCTTCAAGTACATCCGACTCTCCAGATTTATTGAGCACTGAAATCCCCAAACGGTCCTGGACCGTAACCGGGACCTCCCTCGCTTGTCTGAATGTTCCACAGATTAAAAACTGACATCGTTTTTTTTTTCTTTTTTCTAACAAAGCTGTGGGTTTGAGCAGGCACGTGGCCCAGCCTGGGATCGGTTTTTGTCTTTACTGAGATTCGTTTCTTCTGATTTCTACATAAGCAACAGCAGGGCTTCTGTTCAAAATCCTAACAAGCCCCAGCGCTAGCGCTCTGACCACAACAGGCCACGCTAGGTCAATTATACGCCTCCATATTGGGACCAAACCTCTTGTAATGGGTGTAAAAAAAAAAAAATCCCCTCTGTATCTGTATTCCTGATCACGAGGTCTCGACGGCCTGAAGTCGTTCTATTATTGTACATAGTTTGTGTGATAAGGAAGAGAAAACGAGGTCGCTCTTAACAGATCCTTGAACAGTTCAGGGTCATTTAGAACTACGGGACTCATAAAATTTTTTTAAAAAAAGCCAAAACAAACACGAAACAGAATGAAGAGCCTGGAGAGCGGCCTTTCAGCTGGACGGCCGAGAGATAAAACGGATCATTTCCTCGTATGAGGTTGAAAGGTCACATGTTGTGGCTGAAGTACACGAGACAAAGTTGTCAGCCTGATTCACAATTATGTGGAATCTCCTGCTCGACATAGGAAACAAGCTGGAAAGTGAAAGCGCGTGTTGGCGTCGAGCCACGGCTGGGGTTTTCTCCCGTTCTCTGACGTGCTGCTACAGTTTTTCTGCACGATTAAAGCGGCGAGCAGCTCCGCTCCGATTCCCTGGCAGGCCACGGGATAAAACTGGATGCTGAAAAAACTTTTCTGGAGGACTGGAGGCCCGCTTTTGTGGAGGAAGAAAAAAAAGGAAGAAAAAAAAAAAAAGACAGAGAGACCGCATGAAAGCTCACCGCACAAGCACATGTGCTTACGGCTAGATGAAATTCAGAGCGAGTGACTACTGGGAAGCCGTGCAGTTATAAATAACCTTGTGATTGGTTACACGAGGATGGAAAACAGATGAGAGGCTAAAACGGATGGCGAAACGTCGCTATAGGACCACCGCAAGCTTTCAAGAAAGCAGAGAGCTACAACTTGCTGCGTGCGTTCCCTCGGCACTCCTTCACCACCGACCGTACAAAGCTGTCCATTATCCAGGCAATAACATGCGCATTCTCTGCTTTCAGCACCAGGGCAAGGACATGATGTGAACGGATTTGCGCCAAGCTATTACACGCTCTCGTGTGTGTGTGTGTGTGTGTGTGTGT
>JAQMYG010000007.1:27220353-27251006 GCA_030014215.1 Clariallabes teugelsi
AAATGTTTTAGACCAATTAGGTGAAATTGAATAATTTCCCACGGCACACCTGACGATCTCTCACGGCACACTAGTGTGCCGCGGAACACTGGTTGAAAAACACTGATATAGACTATATCCTGGACTATTTCTTAGTGCATTATTTCTTTTTATATAAAAGTATAATCATTGTATTGTTCATTTTTATGTATATTACATTTCCAGTCTTTATCAAGCATTAGCTGAAACACTTTAAACCTCTTCAATACACTGCATATATAGAGTATAATTTATATGTATGTGTATGTATTTTATTATTATTATCTTTGTGAATTCTTAATTTTCCTGTTTAACCCAGGCTCGCGCTGGAAGTCCATGTCGAACCAGGAGAAGCAGCCGTACTACGAGGAGCAGGCTCGTCTGAGCAAGATCCACCTGGAGAAGTACCCCAACTATAAGTACAAGCCTCGGCCCAAGCGCACGTGTATCATCGACGGCAAGAAGCTGCGCATCAGCGAGTACAAGCAGATGATGCGCTCGCGGAGGCAGGAAATGCGGCAGTTCTTCACCGTGGGGTGAGTGCACACAGAAAAAATATATATATAATAACAACTTCATTCATCATTTTCATTAAGACCTATTTTACGGTTCCAGTCAAATGTTTGGATTTATTTTTCCATGCTACAAAAAAGACTATGAAATAACACACATGGCTTTATGTAATTGTTAGTTATTATTAGTTGTTAATTTAAGACATGAAGGTCGGCTGTTCTGGAACAGTTGCTTGCAAGAACAGTATTGTGTCGAGTGCATTTGCGAAACCCATCAAGCACCATGATGAAACTGGCTCTCGTGGAGACCTTCCCAGGATTATTGCATGTTTTTGGACACCTCCAGTATTGTTGTACAGTGTAGAAAGAAATAAACATCAGGAAAGACCATGAGTTAGAAGTGGTGTCCAAACTAAAGGAGACATTTCACTTCGTCCTCCATCCAGGGACGTTTGTTTTCTCTGTTTTGATACTATGGTCAAGTCGGACGCTGTTTCTGAAAATGTGGTTAAGGGTGTGTCTTTTACAGGCTGAGCACCAAAATTAGAATGAAGACCCGTTACCTAAGGCATAGAAGCTTAATATTCTACAAAATTATAATTATTTATTCATTTATCTCCATTTTCCATCACTCGTTTTTTCAACCATGCATCCGAGTCTGTGTATGATCACATGGACATCAGGTTGCGAGTTACATATTGGAGAGTTTAGAATCCGATTCGAGCGGCTGAGATACAGTACATCTTTGGAAATCCGATCTGAATCTGATTTCAAACCAACTCTGGATGTGTTAACAAAAATCTGATTCTGATGGGTTTTTTTTGTTTGTTTTCATAAATGCAATCTGATTCCGATCTGAATATAGCAGAAACAGTCTGAATTCTCCTGGCCTTATCCTCCAGACTAAAAAAGAAAAGAAGAAAAAAATCTTCTAAATGACATGATGTGTAATAATTATACACTTGGCTTAACATAAAAATGACATTTTGGTGATTTCCTGATATTAATTTTAAATAATCGCTACGACTGCAAGTCTTAATGTGAGACGAGAAAACTGTCTTGAGACTTTGTGGTCAGTGTGAGATATCCTGCACCCGGTGCTCCCACTTCACCGCTGAGAAAAAAAAAATCAGCTCTGGAGGATCAATCAGGCTGTTTAACATCAACGCCTGCCTCGTTTTTTTTTTTCACAAATATTCCAGAAGCCGTTCCGTCGTAACCGTACCGAGATCTTTTTCACAGCTGTTGAGAGCAGAGCGGTTCCTCCAGCTCCAGAGAAGTGCTAAAGTATTTGAACATTTTTAGGAAAGACACCAACGAACACAGCTGAGAGAGATTTCATTTAGTAGATTCCCATCACTGAATTATAGCCTGAAGAATGTTGCATTAAATCAAAGGGAAAATGTTCTCCGTTTTCCAAAATGTTGATTTCAAGGTTATTCCATTTTAGTTTTTAGCACATCTTATTATCTCACTTTGTCCTGTTTTAGCTTCAACCGTAAATATTTAATAGAGTTAAAATACAGCACTCACTTTTACACAAAATTCACTTTTTGTAAGGTTCAGATGTTTCGACCGGTCTCCAGTGCGTACTCAAAAAAGGAAAAAAAACGTAGACGGCAAAACATACGTGCACTGCCCGAGGCCTAAACAAACCACTTAGATTTGCCCTAATATGACCTCATATAAGAAGAGCCCCTCCCCTGGCTTGTTTCTCAGCTCTGCTGTTCTCTGGAGGGGCGTGGCTTAGCAGGAGCTCATTTACATAGACACTGAAACAGAGTGTTTGGTGTAGGAGTGAAATAAAGGAAGTTTGAGGTGTGGAAAAGATGAATGCAGTATCCGTGGGGTATTTCAGCTTAAATATGGGTCCCTTAATGTTAAAGTTAAGGGTTTATCCCAAAAAGTAATGCAGCCTGTTGCACAATATGTGTAAACGTAAATTCATCACTGCTATAGATGTTGGAAAAGTTCCAGCTTAACCTCAAAACATTACAAAGCGCTGACACTGGAGACTCCTTCCATAAGTGTTACATAAACATGTCGTCATGGTTAAAAACGTTTACACACCTTTTTAATGAGAGTTCAGTGGACAAATGTTTGTAATCCGTTATCACCCAGAGGAGGATGGGTTCCATGTCAAGTCCGGTTCCTCTCAAGGTTTCTTCCTATTGGCATCTCAGGGAGTTTTTCCTTGCCACCGTCGCCCTCGGCTTGTTCACTAGAGGCGATTTCACAATCTCATTACTATCTAAAACACACTTTCTCTCACTCATACACACTTCCATAAGTTTTCTTTTCATTTTGTGAAGCTGATTTGAGACAATGACCATTGTTAAAAGCGCTATATAAATAAAATTTAATAGAAAAAAATTGAACAAGTCTCTGTCCAGGAGCTGTTACCATGGAAACGATGACGTGATTAATGTAGAGGACGGAAAACGTTCGACCGGCAGTTTGGTTTTTAACCGTCTGTCCGTCTGTGTGTGTGTGTGTCTGTCTGTCTGTCTCAGGCAGCAGCCCCAGACTCAGCTCCCGATCAGCAGCAGCGCGGGTGTCGTCTACCCCGGAGCCATCAGCATGACCTCGGACTGCTCGAGCAACTCAGCCAGCCCAGAGCCCACCGTGCCCGTCATCCAGAGCACCTTCGCTTTGAAGATGGAGCCCAGCATGCCCAGCGTTGTGCCCAGCGAGCCGGTTAACGGCGAGGACGACATGGACATGTACGAGGACTTCGAGGACGAGCCCAAATCGGACTACAGCAGCGAGAACGAGGCGCAGGAGCCCGTGAGTGCCAACTGAGGCTTTCGCTCACAACGGATAGAAGGAGTACTGAAGGAGGACAAGGATGAAAAAAAACAAAAAAAAACTACAGAACAAATTTTAAAAAAGAGAGAGAGAGAGAGAAAAGAACTTGTTTCTGATAATATATCCCTTAGGAGCCTGCATGCACGTGTGGCTCTGCAGCTTCATCAGCTCTTTGGTCTTAAATGTTTCTTCGAGTGTGAAGCAGTTTGATTGTGTTTTATTGTTTTCTTTTCAATTTTTTATTTTGAATTCTTATTTGATCATGGATGTGTACACAAATTGACCTGTAACGTTACAGAGGGCAGGACTTGAAACACAATTAGAGCTCTCACAGTCTTACATCTATTTTTGTTGTTGTTGTTTGTTGTTGTTGTTGTTGTTGTTATTGATTGATTTTTTTTTTTTTAGATCACTGTTTTTGACGGGGTTCTGTATTTCTCTCAGGTATGCTGTGCCAGCCAACAGCTCGTGAATGTTTTATTTGAGTTGAGTTATTTAAAAAATAAGCAAGAAGACAGCAGAACAACAGCAACAACAATATAAAAATATTTAAAATTTGATGATGGAACACAAAACTGCCCCTCGTTTTATCACTTAACTTAACTTAGCTTATTTTATCTTATCTTAAAGCTCTTCTTAAAAACCATGTCAATGCAATCCAGGTCCAACTTGAGCGTTAGCTTCTTTATACGTGATCTTAAATCTCCAAGTCTTAAAGGAGAGACTTCACGAGTCTTAGACAATCCTCTGGAATTTTATCAAATGAAAAAGAACTACCTTTTTTCCGCGTCTTTCCCTCTTCTTGAAGCACTCAGGAATTTTGGAGGCGGAGTTAGAGTTGCTGGATTTTATTAAGGAGATCTGAAAGTCCTTGTTCAGTGCTGGAGGTGCAGCGCGGTGATCATGCAGCCTGTCTTGCCCTTCGTTTCAGTCTTACACCCACAACGTTCTTAATCAAACAGATTGGCCAGCGCGCCAAAGCGGGGCCAAAGGCATCCAATCTGCGGAATTGAAACGGCAGCAAAAGGCAGCTTCGGTGGCATTACAATCACAAAATTGCTGTTTTACAATACATGCTGGCCTTTTCTTTTTTTTCTTTTTCTTTTTTACAGCAGCAAGTCCATAAGGGCTTTCTGTCACCATAAAGGCCTTTGGGAGACATAAACCTTAATCGACACGAGAAAGTCTTAAAGCAGGACGTTAAACAAGTCTTAAAGAAACGAGAAGTTTTTTTTCTGGGACGGATAAAGGAAACATGGTGCTTATTTATGATGGGGAAAAAAATACTTTTATAGCACAACAGCATTGTTGAATTCTGGATTCTGATTGGTCAGGAAGTGTTGATTCATTTTCTATAACAGCAGCCCTGACAATAGTGCAGGTTTATATTCATGCGCTCGTTTTAGATACAGATTTTTATTATTATTATTATTCATTTTTTTTAATGGTCCCTAAACGTGGCACGGTGGCGTAGTTGTTAGCACCTCTCGCCTCCAGGGTTCCGCCTCATGGAGTTCGCATGTTCTTTCCTGCACTCTAAAGACATGCAGATTAGGCTAATTGGTGTTTCCAAATTGCCCGTATTGTTTGGGTGAGAGCGGACTGGCACCCCATCCGGGGTCGTACCCCACCTAGTGCCCCAAGTCTCCTGGGATAGACGCCTCGACCCCCCCTTGACCCCATATATAGAGAACAAGCAGGTGCGAGTGTTCCTTAAGCAGCCTGTATATATATAATGATTAGCATTTATGGAAGGAGTCTCCAGTGCAAGAAGTGAATATTTACGCTCCTTTGCAGTGTCTCTGTGACAAATGCAAGAAGCGTCATGATTTTCTTGTCTTATTAACTTCAAAAGTAAGTGAAAAGTGATGCTAGAAAGGGAACGACTGTTTATAGCTGCTATAACATAAGTGAGAACTTGCATCCAGAATGTTAAAAGGCTAAATCGAGCATGATGATAGTGATGATAGTATGTAATAATGAAACACTTCAGGAAGTGCTGTTATGGAAAAAGAATCAACCCGAGAGCGAGAAGCCCGTCACGTCACCGCCTCGCGCCTCGAGAGGCCGCCATCTGGACTCCGGGTCAGGACTCGGCGTCTGCAGAAAACAATGCGGACGGGAGGAAGGGAGGGAGGGAGGGCGAGGGAGAGAGGGAGTTAGAGAGGGAGCGGATCGGTGATTGTGCTCGTTCCATCAAAGTGCAGCAAAAATCCATGAGGTGCTGGCGAGCAGATGGAACAAGTAGATCAAGCTGTGGGAGATTATTAAAATGACTGACGAGTCCGTATCATCTGAAACACGGCATTATTAATGCATGAGGCTCGCTATTTTCCTCTTGCCCTTGAACCTGTCTTATTTTTTATTTATTTATTTATTTTATTTCCATTAGCAACACGCGCCATTACCGCTGGGCTGATGAGCTGCTGGTCACCGCCTGGCCTTCTCAAGGTCGGAAATAGAAAAAGGAGTTAAGTAATTATAATTTGAAGAAAAAAGGAAAAAAGTGAAATATCTTAAAGCGCTTATTTACTTTCCTTCTAGCATTAACAATTTCTACAAAAGCCCCTTAAACAGAGAAGCATTTATTTCGAGTCTTAGAAGTCTCTTAAGCACTTCTGTAATCTCAAAAATCTTGTACTTTTAGCTTGTTGTGTTTTTTTTTTTTTCTCATGAGGTACGACGCTAGGACTATCCTAAATGAGTTTTATTTTCCTTCCCTCAGTATAGGTGTCTTGTATAAATCTGTTTGCTGGTAGATTGAGTTGTACGTGTTTTGTACATATTTTTCTTGACCACGCCAAACTGAGTTTTCTGGGCTGGCGGTAGACAAGAGGACTGTTGTCAGGACTGAAACTTGATCATGCTGGTGGTGTAATAGGGGTAAAAGAGAGAGAGAGAGAGAGAGAGAGAGGATTTCGGTCACATACAGAGTTTCATAAGTGTTACAAGCACTGGATATAAATGGTATTTTTTATCGATTCTGATTAATGTGAAGCCGTCGTGCGAGGAAAAAGAAAAAATCCACACGAACAATAGTGACTTGTTTGGACTTGCCAGATTTGAGTCATTGTTTATAATTTTTATTATTATTATTATTATTATTATTTGTGTTCTTGTTTTTTTTTTTTTTCGACTTGTTTTTAATTTATGCAAAGAGACGTGATAAACGAATACTTTTTTTTTTTTTTTTTTTTTTTTTGTTCGAGCTCCAGTGCTGCCTAAGGGAGATAACGAGCATTAAACTCGACAGAAGGCTCACGTAAGAGACCGATCAGCCGAGACACACCGGACTTCAATCGTGCATCTTTAACGCTCATGTACCTTTGTGTTTGTATATTGTATTTGAACCCTATATAGTGCATATAGACTTTTATTGTATTTATTAGCCGTAACTGGCTATAAAAAAAAAAAAAATGTCGGTAGAACTTAATAAAAAGGACAATCAGAGAAAATACAGTGACGCTGAATTGGAAGTCAAAATTCTTTTTTTTTTTGGATAAATTTACCATCTCATTCTTTTTTTTTTTCTTCTATCCAAAATTGTAAATATAACATAGAAAAACAGATTTCTATTTTTGTTCATGGATACTTACTGAAGTATAAGTTTAATGTATTTGGCTTATGTTGTTGCTTTCTTTTTCTTTTCTTTTCTTTTTTTTATATAAAAAAAATTGTGTTTGTGTATGTCGGTCAGTCGTCCTTTAGGAAAAAAAAAGAGAAAAAGAAGAAGAAGAAGAAGAAAGAGAAGGAGAAAAAGAATCAAAACTAGACAAGTCACTGTACCTCATGTAGATGCTGAACTCAGTCCCTGTTGATCAGACAGTATCGGATACGACTCATGCAGACGAGGAACCGCTCGAGAGAGATCCGAAGTGAGGTTCTGGCTAAAAGCTCGGTCCATGAGGATGAACAAATATTTATTATTATTATTATCGTTGTTGCTTTTTTTTTAATGCTGAATAAGACGGACACATTCTTTGCATTTTATGTCTTCGTAGAGTTTAATTTCAGATCGTTGTTTTCTTTCAGCTTTTCAGCAGCTGCAGTCCATTTCGTCTTTCGATTTCGTTCGTTCTTATCACTGCCATTTTTTATGCAAATTAGATACAACTGAAGACAAAAATGCATATGCTGTTTCTACTTATCTTACTGTAATTCTGTTTTTTAGTCATTAGACTTTAATCATGTATATTGTGTTGTTGTTTTTTTATGTTTTTTTTTTTTTTTTGCTAATTTAATCAGCACAATTCACTGACATGCTGGACTGAAACGCTAGCTGCTGTTCAGAAGAGTACTTTTTTTTTTTCTTTTTATTGTCATTGCAGTGGTACTTTCTAGTTCCTTGTCTCTCAAAGCAACACTGTGCGCAGCCCATCGAACGCCCGGGCCGCTCTCGCGTCGAACCCCGCTGGCAGCCGGACACTTTTTAGTTTTTTTGGTTTGTTTTTTTGTGCGTTTAGTACCCGGTTTCTCACCAGGTACCTTTGCCAGGTATCTTTCGGGACATTGTTAGAAATATAGAACTAGCGTGCTGCTTAATTAAAAACAAAAACAAACAAAAAAAAAAAGGTCTAAAAATGTAAATAGTTTATCACATCTTGTACAGTCCAGTGTAAAGTTTTTAATTGAACTTAAAGGTTGCCATCACACACACGTGTTCACTTTTTTTTCCTTCTTCTTTATACAGAACGAAACAGTATAAAAGACGGCAATTTTGCTAAGGGTATTATTGTTTAAAAAAAAAATACAAAAAGGTACTAAAAATATTTTCTGCTTGGCTTCAGTATGTAAACCAGCAACTTATTGTTTTTTTTCTTGTTTTTTTTTCTTCCATGTGCAGTATTGACGTGAGGTAAACTAAATTAAATCTACAGTCGTATGTTTCAGAGACGAGTCTTCTCTCTGTAATGGTAGTATTAATATAAATAATAATAATAAAAAAGATCCAGATGAGTGACGCATTTTTATTTAGGCACCTTAGTGGATTGTACAATTCTCTACGCCGCTCTCCAAACAGGAGGCGTCTTTATTTTGGGGTTTTGTTTGTTTGTTTGTTTGTTTGTTTGTTTTGCCATAAAGTTGTAAAGTAATGACATTTCTACAGTATACTCGATACATTTGATGTACAATGGCAGAAGAGGGAGTTCCTGTCTGTTTTAGCTCATTTACCTCAAGAGTGTCCTCTTTTATTTCATAAAAACAGTACAGTACACACACACACACACACACACACACACACGCACGCACACGCGCGCATACAGCCAGAAACTCGTCTCACCATCACTCCATCTTTTGTACTGCTGTTGACACTTACAAATTAAAGAGACATTTTGTTTTAAACAAGCGGTGTGTTGTTGATTCTTTCACGAAATCAAAAACAACGTTAATGTACGATCTGGGAAATATTTACGTCTCTGTGTATCTATACACAAAATATTCATATTTTATAAAGTTATTGGGTCTAAGATGTTCGGAGTAACACCATGATGATGAAGTAGAGCTGGACACGGAGCGAGGATTTACACACGATCGCGTTTAAAGAACAGATTCGACTCTGATTTTTAATCCTAGTGTGACACTGATTTTTTTTTTTTCAGGGCAGTTTGAACACACAAATCTGATGTTTTTGTACTTGTACTTGTTTTTTAGGTCAGAAAACACTCATATATCACTGCATATCAGACTGTTTATGGTTGTGTACGTGACAAATAATTAGAGTATGAATTAGATATTTCACATCGGACCTGAGTCACTTTCGCATTTGGTCCTAGATCGGATACATATCCTACACGTGGTCATGTGACTTGAATGAGAACGGACAGGTCGTTGTTCATGCGCCTTTCTGCCTCGGTGCATGTGTAGGGTTCTCGCTGATGTCATCAGTCAGCAGCGGCCGCGCAGGGATTTCAGGGCAGTGCTAGAAACAGCTGCTAAAACAGCTAAGGTGAAGCATCTGGCTTTCTTCCTTCTTCTTCTTCTGGACCTCAACAGATCCAGCCGACTCACTGCTCGCCATCCTCCGGAGGAAAAACCCAAAGCAGAGCTCTTCTAAAATCTCATCATCCATTCTTTACAATGTAAAATTACACATTGTTTACACAAATATGATCAAAGACATATCGATGTGCGCATCCGTGCCGTTTCAGAGCGCAGACGCATCCACAGTCGAGTCAGATAAAAGGCACATGTCATTATGGACTTGACCCGTCATGCCACGTAAATCGGATCTGACTAAAAGAATCAGAATTGAGCAATGCAGCTTGTAATGTGAACAAACCGCAGAGTGTGGCCGTTATCCTTTAACTCCTTGTCGCTTTTAGTACAAGTGTAATAAAAAGGAGTTAGTACAGGATGTGTATCTTTCTTTCAGCTGCTCCCATCAAGGGGTCGCCACAGCAGAGCGGACCATCTCATCCACACACACACACATACACACACACAAACAAACACACACAACTTGGCACAGGTTTTACACCGGATGCCCTTCCTGACGTAACCCCTTTTTCTAACCAGGATTAGGACCGGCACCTCATGCAGTAACTGGGTCATATGGGGTGAAGCAACTCACTGACGTCAGGCCTCAAACTCGGATCGTCATATCCCCAAATCAACAACCTACGGCCTGAGCCAAGTTAATTCGTTTTCTATAGCAGAAAGGGTTTTTTGTTTTCTTACGCCAAAGCAATTTAGCAGCAAATACAAATCATCTTTTCCTCTGTCTATTAAAGAGCATATACATTTCTTCAAGAATTGGAAGCTTATGTTCTTAACTCATATTATATTTAATGAGGGCTTATATTTCCCCAAAATTTCTAACTTAGGTTAGATTAGGTTTCCCAGATTTTCTGACTAATCCCGCCTTCTGTGTTATGAAGGGTTACAAGAAGTCTCAGTCTCATCTGTGATTGGCTAGATGATAGACTACGTGTGGAGTATAAGCCAATCAGTCTTTTTAAAAGTTAAACGTGAAGTCTGGAGGGAGAAAGTTGTTCGTTCTCCAGAAGTTTACTTTGTCACATGAAGTGACTGCAGTTTTAATATCAGTAGAATATTAGCGTCTGGCAGTACGGTGGCTCAGTGGCTAGCACCGTTGACTTGCATCTCAAGGTTCCGGGTTCGATTCACGCCTTAGATTTGCATGTTCTCCCTGTGCTTGGTGGGTTTCTTCCATGTACTCTGTGAATGAGTAAGTGTATGTGCGCTGTGATGGATTGGCCCCCTGTCCAAGGTGTACCCCGCCTCGTCTCCACGGTAGGCCCCTGCGACCCTGTATAGAGCGTAAAGCATTATAGACAAAGAGTGACTGAGTGAGTTATATTAGAGTCCATGGAAATGCACCAGCTGATAAATTAAATTGCTGAATAAAGACGTGTTAAAATAAAATAAATCTTGTTAACAGCTAAGATTGTGCAGCATTAATACGCGAGCAATTAAATAGAACAGCGATTATGTACACATACTTCGAAGTCTTCTAGATCAATTCAGGGGACAGATGTTGAGTTTATGGTCAGTGGTAACCAGTTCCAGATCGCTGGTGTGATAGTGATGCAATATAAAATATAGTTGAATAAAGAGGTGGGACATTCAGTGTTCTTGGAAGTGCAATATATTTTCAAGGAACAACATTCCAACAACAACACTAAATTCGAGAAAATCAGAATCAAGAGTTTAAAGGCACTTTCTCAGCTACAGGCTTTAGTCCGTTTGAATCAAACTCTAGTTTGTTTTTCTTTTTGGCATGGTTTGTTTTGTCTGGTATAAACACCATCTTCTGGAGAACTCTGGTGCGGTCCTCCTGGTCAGAAGGCATACGGAACCAAACCAGGACCATCGTACATACCTGATAGATCTTCTTCAGAAATATCTTCGGCTGATCAGCATGTCACAGTTCAGTAGGATTACCACCTGTATACCACCTGCCACCTGTATTCTCTCGATACACGCCTTCGGCAACTCCACTGCATCCACGGCATTGTTTTCCAGCCGTAGCCATGCTTTCTCTTTGTGAATGTATGATTTGCCTAAAGTGGTAAACGCAAGCGATGTAATAGACAATCACCAGGGTGACAATCAACACATTACCTGCTTACAGTACTGTATTTACTCTTTTGCTCCCGTGGCAGACATCTGAATAAAGGTGTGAAAGCACTCTAAAGGCGTAACAATCTTCTCGTGAGTAGCAAACCAATACAGTTAAATCATTTAGCCTTTTTTTCTTTAAAGGTTGCACAGGATGCAGAGTTTCTCTGAGCGGTAATAAAGATTTCACGTTTTCTACGTGCTAAAACTCACGTCAACATTTCTATGAACTCTATTAGAACGAGCTTGTTTGGTCTTTGAACCTGGTCGAGCCTGATCAAGCCGGATAGTCATGTGACCGTGATTATCATCACCTGTACCTGTGATTAAAAACGGCTCTTTTAGTCAGGCTTTAAGATCTCGCTCTTCAGATTGATTTCATTTTCTTTCTCCTGCTAATGAGCTCCCGGTTTAGGCAGCGTGGAGAGGAGGTTGTACAACCCACAGCGAGTAAGCTGTTCAGATCTTTGCTTGATACGCATCAGTTACACGGCTAATCCAAACAGAAATATAATCACAGCGGAGCATTGGCAAACGATGGATTTGTTTAAAGCTAATCCTGTACAAACAGGGCTTTTGTTTTGCTAAAGCTATACAAATTGTTAGCTTAAACACTGGTGATAGCTTAGGAGGATTAAAAACCAAACCTTGTATGTCAGACAATAGCGGTTACGAACATTTACAGCAGTTAGCAGACAAGTTTATACAACAACTCGTCGGTGCTAGGCTAGTCAAGTGGCCTGACATTGCTAACTAGCTAAAGTGAAGGCATTTTTAATGGAGTGAGTGCTGTGGTGAAGAGGAGCGTCTTTAGTTAGACAGTGACTCAGACGTTAAACAGCCAGGGGAAGTTTATCCCCCACCTGAGTGCAGGACAGAGACGAGTCACGATGCACGTGTTCCTGTTTATCCTGAGGAATGCTGGCTAGAGTCTGAGGTTCCTATCTGATGTGGTGAGCTAAAATAAGCCAGCAGAGAAAACACAGTGCTGGTGTGGGACTTAAAGTTCACGTATTATACTCCATAAGATGTCTCAGTCTCCGTTAATGTTCCAGGTGAAGCTACTGTTCTAGCTACTGTTTTCTTTTTCTTTTCACTTGTTTTCCAGAAGCACCATTTAAGTGTCTGTAGCCTTAAATTAAAATGCTCCCAGACGCCGCTTTAAGGCAATGCATTTTCCAAGCTAATCAGAACCACTAATGACCTTAAGAGCTAAAGAAGGCTAGGTTAATTATTAATGGTTAGCCTCTACCTGCTAGCCTGGGCTTTTTAACCAAAGGGTTTAAGAATGGCGCACAGAGAAAGGCAGAACTGGCCGGAGCTGAGCATTGACCCGGGGGCTTTTGGTTTATGAGGTCACATTAGGGGGAAACGTCTGATGTGCTTGTTCAAGCCGCGGTGAATATACAGTAAAAAAATGGGAAAAGGACAAAAAGCAGGGAATTTTCACCCACAAATCCCACAATCCTGTCTTAACATGACTACAAAGTGAATTTTAAGTCACCTTTAAGTTTGGACATTAAATGCTGCATACGTGACAGCACATACTGTAGTACAGCTGGCTCTCCGAGTAAACTGAAATGACCTGAACATCGAGGACAGAATTCAGGTCACCTCGAGTGTCTCTGAGCGGTCGGAGTCGACCTTCTGACCGCCTGCATCCAGGTTCAGAGGAAAGTGTTTAATGTATGTGTGCTCCTGCTGTGAGTGTCAGGAGAAGGCAGAGGAAACCTGCAGGAACCCGAGTCCTTTCAGACCGCATGTGCTTCTTCATCTTTTGCATTTTTGGACGACGGCCATCTTGTATTTCTTTTTATTATTATAAAGGTAAATGATAAATTCAGGTCTAACTGACAGAACTGTAGTATACTGTACACACCACACTATTCCGAACGTAATTCATTTAATTTACCTTAGACTTTATAGAATAATTATAGTCATTATTAGACTTGGAGAAAATAGATTCAGTGATGTTTTGTGATTCTTTTATATAGTGCCACACTGAGTCCAAAAACGTTTTTTTTTTTTTTTTTAAATAATTGTTCAATTTATATCTGTTTGCATTTCAGGTGGCTGTCGCAGTTTTATACAGGTGGAGCAGTCTAAACTATTCAGACATTGGGAGGCAGCGCAGCATCCTGTGTGGTAGGAGCGAATTATTTGCTAAATTTGTTTGGAATTGTAACAAAATCTAAAAACAAATAATATAGAATACAAAATATTAATAAAATTATGATAGAATTTATAGAATAATGATACAGATCAAAATAGCATCTAGGATCATCACTCGATCCCTGGTGATTCCCGTCCCTAGTCATTATTATATAGGTTTCCACTGTACAGAACCGGAGCTCAGATTTATGTCACTTCTCTAGTTTTAGACCATTTTTTTCAGTGTTATACAGTCTTGCTTCAAACAATAACCATGTAAATGATTCATATTTCTTTGAGTATGGAAAATTGGTGTAAGCTTCTAGAAGCATATGATCTGTAAAAATGTTTGCTTAAATTAAAGAATCCTGTACAAAATTAAGAATTTTTATTTTACCATTAAAATTCCAGGGCTACCTCAGGGCTTTGCATGAGATATGGTTTTTGCTAAAAGTTTAAAAACTAAAAAACTGTAGTGTCCGTAACTGTGTCAAATTCATGTTGCAATATCTTAACAATTTAGCATTTTAGAATAATACACTTTTTCAGGCTTATACCTTTTCATGTGAAATCTAAATCAGCCAAGTTTCATCTGAATGACAGTTAAGATCATTGAAAGATTTTAATTAAAAACAGTTACACACACTAAAACATAAAAGGGCATGAAATTTTCATTAGCAGATGTGTTTCTTTTTATCTGATAAAAATATAAATTTTTATGAATTTTTTAAAAAAAAAAAAAAAAAAAAAAAAAAAAAGAAGAAGCACGGATCGGGAGATAAGAAGCATTAAGTATAATGAAACATGATGTTATTTGATCCTATCTGAAAATTCACTTTTTCACACAGGTGAGAAACGTTTTAGCTAAAATATCATGTTTTGGTTGACTAGAAGTGAATGAGTGTGTCCTGGACAGGCAGGGCGTATTCCCAGTGTTCCCAGTGTTCCCAGTTTCACCTCCACCCTGATCAGGATAAAACCTGTATTTGTTCGTGATGAATAAATGAATAAAGGAAAGTTTTCTTTATTTAAACATGACTTCTGCTGCTAGTTAAAAACAAACAAACAACAACAACAACAACAAAAAAAAAACATCTGGAACGGAGTGTATTCCAAAACATTTCCTAAAACCATTTATCAAAACCGTTTGTTGTTTTTCATCAGTAATTTTTTTGTCCTACACCAGAATGTACAGTACTGTAAGCGTTTTTTGTTTTTTTCCTCTTCCCCAAGAGCATGCGTAAAAGAGAGAGGTTTTAAGCATGGCAGTGTATAATAGACGCCTGTGTCAGCGAGCTGCAGCTGAAGAGCCGGGCGGTAGATGGAAAATTAGACATATACTGCTGCACAATAAATCTTATTGTAATTCTCGGAGCTTGCGTTACAAATCTTTGGCCCTGGAGAGCAGCCCTGGCATTGTGTTTTCCGGTGCTTTCCTTCGTACGCGCCCAGTCTCCAGACTTCTGGCCTGGTGACATTTTAATCTTGACGATAATTCTCCATTTTTTTTTTTTCCCACTTAGAGGGATGGGGTTTGTGCAGAAGTATGCATTCATGGAGGAGCAATTTCGCAGCCTCTAAGTGGCTTGTTTAGATGAACTGTCAGAGTGTCTGTACAAAGACGTAGGTGTTTGGGCAGCAAATAATAATTAATTCCGTGAAGCCGCTCAGAGAGACGACAGCGCTGTTATTTCACGGCTGTGATGACTAAACATTGGAGAGGAAGTCATCTGGAACAATATTTTACTGTTTTAGAGCTGCTGTCTCCTCCTGAGCCGCCGTGCTATTGCCACCGCGTCCAGTGAATCAGTCAGGGAGTGGCGGCTCGCGCGGCCCAGCTGGCTATTTGTCTGATTTTCTCATTAGACTTGACTCATGACTTTATTGTGCCGCCTTTGGCAGAGGGCTCGGTTCTCACCGCTCAAGCACTGCACCCTCAATTTGTTTACGGACTCGCAGGTAATTTCAGTCCGTGTTTGGGTGTTTTTTTTTGTTTTTTTTCTATTTTTTCCGCCTCCCGTCCCAGATTTGAGTTTTGAAATGAAATCTTTCGTAATTGAAATACATTTATTTTCCCGAGCGAGGCTGTGCGTTGCTATTCATCCTGTGCCAGCGTGCGGTTATTTGCAGGATGAACGAGCTCGCGTTTATGTCGTGTAATGCAAGGTGGAACGATTGGATTTCAATGGCTGCACAAAAGCCTTCAAGCAAAATACCCCTAAAGTGATGCTTTTTTTTTTCAGCTTCTCAAATAATAAAAGAAAAAATATATATCGAAAGTAAATTTTCAAGTTTTATCCTCAGCGGAGAAACAAGCGCTACTTCGCCCGAGTGCAGCCTCTGGATAGCGCTGGACGCTCATGGATAATGTAGACATGGCTCCAGCCCAGAGCCATTTTTAATCCTTGGAGGTGAAGGATTTAAGGAATCTTGCTAATTTCACAGATGGTTTAAAATAGATTAGTGTGGAGTACCGGCACCCGGAGATGCGCGGACCCACCAGGCTCCCGGTTCCTTTGCCAAAACTCTCCGAAGTGCCTTCCAAAAGTCCAGCAAGGTTAAAGACAAACTTCTGCGTTTGTAAAGTCGATGCTAATCTGGAAAACTCCACCTCCGCTATCCGGAGGAGCCGCTCATAAGAAGGTTGTGAAGATTCACAACGTCATCGTTGAGAACTGTGACCTGATTCCTCATGTTGGTGTGTTTCATCCTGAAGTCCGAGTGACGGCATGCTAAACAGCTTGTAAACTAAAACATGGTATTGGTGCTAAAAAGTGTCTGTGAATTTTCAGATAGGATCAAATAACACCGTGTTTCATTATACTTAATGCTTATCTCCCAATTCATGCTTTTTTAAAAATTTATTATTTTTTTTTTAATAAATATACAAACATTTTATATTTTTATCAGATAAAAAGAAACACATTTGCTGATTTTTTTTTTGTTTTTTTTTGCACTTGCCCTTTTATGTTTTAGTGTCTGTTACTTTTTTGAATTTAAATCTTTCAATGATCTTAACTGTCATTCAGATGAAACTTGGCCAGTTTAGATTTCACATAAAAAGACATAAACCTGAAAACGAGTATTATTCTAAAATGCTAAATTGTTACGATATTGCAACATAAATTTGACATGGTTAAGGACACTACAGATTTTTCTCTTTTACCAAAAACCGTAATGTTTTAATTTAAGCAACATTACAGGGCATGCTTCTACAGTACGAGCTTACACCAGTTTTAGTATAAATACTCCTATAGAAACATAAATATTTAGCATTTTAAATGATTGTCAGTATAAAGCTGATAAATGGCCATTATTGGGGCACATATCAAATCATCTCTCCAAAATGGCAGAAGTTAGCAATTTGAAATTTTTAGGGAATTTTTTCAATTCAATTCAATTTCATTCATATAACGCTTTTAACAAAGTTTTTGACTTGACAAGTTAACACAACAGCCAATCATGTTCGAGATACGCCATGCCACACCCATGTCTAGTCAAAATAACAGATCTGATAGTGAAGTAATACAGTAGCTAAATATTGAGAATAAGTTTAACATGAGCTTTTTTTAACTACTATTGGCTGTAACTGCTAAGCTATTAAACTGCTACTGTAGAGCACAACAGCCCTAACATTTACCTGAACACATCAGAAATAATCAAATCATGACTGAAGATTTTAAGAATATCTCTTTTTTTTTAAATTTGCGTATTGATGATGATCCCATTACTTCTTGACTTATATAAAACCTATATACATGTTATATATACAGTACGTTAAACTCCAAGTCAAGGTAAAATATAACGTTTTCTTGCGATCATGATCTCCGCTATCACCCAGGGCTCCAGTGCTTTGATGCTTCCGAACAATGACCGTCTCCACTGATCTCCAAAGCTTCTCCTCAGCATGGAGCCGACAGCACCGGGCAGTTTGGCTCAGGAGGCCATCTGTAAATTGTTTAACTTCTCCATCACCCCATCAATCGGCCGCTTCAGTGGCGGACAAGAAGCCAAGTCGGCGAGGAAGGGAGGCGGGAGGAGGGGTGCAGTGGGGAGGGAGCGTGAAAAGACCAGCGAAGAACAGGGCCAAGCCTGCTGACAGAGCCATCGCAGGCCCACCGCGTCCAGACACAACTCTGGACCATCTCAAAGAACCCAGCAAGGAGTTAATGTGAGAACACAATGAGAGCGGGTGAAAAACTCGACATGTTTTTGTCGGGCTTGTCATTTGCCGCCGCATAGCTGCGAAGAAAGCCTAGGAACCATCTGAATGTCATTTGTGCTCCGTTAATGCGCCATATTCGGGTCAGCTTCCACATGGCTTTTGTTGGTGAGCTGTGAACAATGGCTTTTTTTTTTTTTCTTTTTTTTTTTTTTGCTGGACCTGCCTCATGTCTCCAAAAAGCTGAGCTCATGGCCCAACAGGATGCTGCTAATCATATTCCATCAACAGTGAGGACTCGGAGAGACGGAGGTCCGGATGATCACCTCGGAAAATAGCCACAGGATTGGGAACAGTGTAGAGGGAGCGTGTAGTTGAAGTGTAAATGTGGCCCGATGCATTTTTAAAGCTTCACAGCGGTGGTAGGGAAGCTCCCGCGTAGGCCGTGTGTGTGTGTGTGTGTGTGTAATGTATATTTACTTAGATCTCCTTTTCTCATCCGTCACCAAACCCACATTTGTACGTTCTGTCGAATGTGTTGTGCGTTTCCTGAGTGCGGTTGTTGCGCATATCAGTTTGCAAAATTAACTTTTTTTTCTTTTTTTTATAAAGAATCACACAAGCTCATCTTTCATAAAATGTAATTTTACATACTGTTTCACATCATTGCATTTCCTGAGTGTATTTATCTCGCCGAGCATTTGACTGCGTTTCTTTTAAAGGAAGAATGAATGCGTAATGCAAATTTAAAAAGGATTCTTGACTCCCGAACGCAATTTGAAGAATTTAGCAAAAAATAAATAAATAAATAAATAAATAAATAAATAATAAAGGCCTGTGCCGAGGCGTTATTATCTCGATGCCATCACTCCGCTCTCTCATGCATATGTCAATTACTCAGCCACACCTTTATGAATATGGAAATCCGCTCCAAATGCCTCATTAATTAGTAATTCATGCATTTTTCACAAATACGTTTTTTTTCCCTTTTTTTTCCCCGAATGGAGGATGATGATGAATGATCGGTTGTTGCGTCTGAGATATCCGTTCCTTTCAGGAAATTGGTTATTTTGAAAATCGTGCACAGGCTTGAAAGAAGAGAAGTGCGTTTCGTTTGTTGCTCTTTTTAAGTCTTTACTTGGGTGCTGATTGTAGAGCCGTCAGATCTGCGGTGCTTTGCGGATGGCGAGGATGAACTGCTCTGTGTGTTACGTGTCTAAAAGCAGGAACAAGCGGCGTGTTAAATTATTTTAGTGACCGCTTTAGGGACAGGAAGTGGCCGACCTGCGCAGCTGAGACGGTTAATATTACAGTACTTAGCATCTGCTTGACGCATTAAGATTCATTTCATCCACTAAGCAATCATTTATTCCTTTTTTTCCTCCCTGCCTTTTTAGTCCTTCTGTGCCATAATATATTCATTACACAAGGCCCACTTGATCTTATTTGTCTTTGATAATCACTTGCATTAAGCAGAGTGTTTGCTTTGGGGAACGTCGAGCCTGAATACGCATAAACGACGACACGGATCTCGTGACCTTTTGTTTACTCGGTGTAACGCGTCAGCGCTGGTGGATCCTCTGGTACTGTACACTGAGTATTTAATACGAAACTAAAGTGAGGGTGAAAACCAGCAGACAATGAAATGTTTCAGTTTACTCAACGTATTACACACAATTGGTCAGAAGGGGTTGATTTATTTGAAGATAAAGAGAGTTTATTGTTATTGTAGTGATACAATAAAATTTTGATTTTTTTTTTTTCTTAATAAAGAAATAAATAAGCTGGGTCAGAGCGCAGGTTCAGCCAGGATGCAGCGCCCAGACATGGATAAGGGCCTTGCCCAAAGTCTCAACAGTGGCAACTTGGTAGTGCCGGGGCTCGACCCCCCGCTCCTCCAATCAGTAACTCGATAACGGCTTGTTCGCAGCAAAGTGTAAATGATGCAGTGAAGATTTCACAGCTTCTTGAGGTAACATTCATGGAAGGAGTCTCCAGTGCAAGCGCTATGTACCACTCGAAGGTAACTTTATGATTTTTTAAATCTTCAGGGACGAGATTCTCAGTGACTATCAACAGAACATACCTCACTGTCATATAAGAGAACTAAAACACTCCAGGATGTGCTGTTACAGGAAAAAAAACAACTATTGGCTCAGATCTATAACTCTTTGCTTCATCACTTCATAAACTTCTCAGTTGTGAATACGTCTGGGAATCAAAGGCAAACTGTCGATTTAATTTTGTTCATTCGTTTATTTTCTGATTTTACTTAAGCAGCTTTATTTCAGACAGATTTTAAATAATTTAAAAACTACTAACATTATCTAATGAACACCACAGAAACGTTGTGTAACTTGTGCTGGTGATTGTTTAATTGTCACCTCTCGTACAAAGCGATCATCTTTTTTCCTGTTGATCCTCAGCTCCGCCCTCCAGTACACTAGGTGGCGGTAATGCATCAGCCGCTCTTAAACCTAAAAGTAGGATATGTGATACTCTCACAAAATATGAGAATCAACAGAAAATGAAAGTGGTTTGTATTTTCTTCTAACCTTGTAGTCATTTTTTCAATGTTTTAATACAATTTTATAACATTTACTGCTTGAACCAGAGTAATTTCAAAAGTGTGAATTCAAACCTGAATGAAAAACTAACCAACAAAAAAAAGACCCAACAAAAGCTTGTTTAAATCACAAAACTAAATAAATCGCACAGCTTTAGTCCTGAAGATTTGGGGGGAAAAGTACAGCTTTACCTCTGACTGTTGCAAAGTGCTGACACTGGAGACTCCTTCCTTTAAGTATTAAAGTAATTATCAATGATGACATACTGTACAGCTTTGTACTCTGTTTATTTTTATTGGAGTATCCGCCATACATTTTTTTCCCCGTTATGTGTCTGGATAAAATGTTTTAATTTAAAAAATGATTCGACTAATCATTTTTAAAGAAAAAATAAATAAATAAAGAAAAAAGCCACAAGCTACACATATTTAACCGGAGTGCTAATTTCTGAACATGAACAGAACGTCTGCTTCGTCTGTTTTTTTCTTTTTTTCCCCCCAACTCGCGGATCACAGCCGAAAAGACTGACATGCTAATAAACTGATGTTAATTAGACACACTTTGAATCGTCTCGTCCTGCGCCTCTCTGCCTCTGCGTTCTGGAGCTGGTGGCTTATTAAATCATTTGTTGCTCCTGGGTGATCTGCTTCTGAAAGCCGCTCTGACCCCTCCAGGCACAATTATATATATATATATATATATAAACTAGTAATATTTTGCAAGAGAATTATAGAGAATTATACATCATTATCTTTCGGAGAGATGAAGCATCAAAGGGAGACGCTCGGGATGATGATGATGATGATGATGATGGCTCATCTTCCTCATGTCCATCCATTAAATCTGTGTATTTAAGCTTTATAATACAGCAAATTATGACTTATTACATACAGTGCTGTGAAACAGTATTTGCCCCCTTCCTGACTTTTATTTATTTTTTTTGGATACTTGGCACACATTAATGCTTCAGATCATCAAACAAATTTTAATATTACAAATACCCGAGTAAATACAAAATGCAATGTTTCATAAGGAATTCATGGTTCCATCAATTATAGCAAGACCATCACACTACTACCGCCATGTTTTGACTGTTAGTATGATGTTGTTCTTTTTGTGAAACACTGTGTTAGTTTTACACCAGATGTAACGGGACACACACCTTCCAAAAGTTAAACTTTTGTCTCAACAGTCCACAGAATATTTGCCCAGAAGTCTTGGGAATAATCAAGATGTTTTTTTTTGGCGAATGTGAGATGAGCCTTTGTGTTCTTTTTGGTCAGCACTGTCTTTCGCCATTTTTGCCTCCAGTTCCTTTTGTATTGTTGAATCACAAACACTGACTTTAACTGAGGCGATTGAGGCCTGCAGGTCTTTAGATGTTGTTCTGGGTTGTATGAGCTCCTGGATGAGTCGTTGTTCTTGGAAGGCATACTGGGAAAGTTTAGCATGTTCCAAGTTTACTTCATTTGTGGATAATGGCTCTCACCATGGTTCATTGGAGTCTCAAAGCCTTAGAAATGCCCTTTAAATCCTTTCCAGACTGATAACTGTCAATTAATTAGTTTCTCATTTGATTCTTTACAACGCAGCATGATGTGTTGCATTTTGAGATCTTTTAGTATGCTTCACTTTGTCAGACAGGTTCTATTTAAGTGATTTCTTGATTCAACAGGCCTGGCAGTAATCCTACCTGTGTGTGGGAAATAAAATTTAACTCGTGGTTAATCGCAGTTCATTCATGATTTTGCAATGGGGCAATTACTTTTTCACATCGGGCCAGGTAGGTTTGAAAAGTTTAAAAATAATTTAAAAAACTTCATTTTGTACATTCTTGGGTTGTCTTTGTATAATAATAATAAAAATAGGTTGATGATATGCAAAAAATAATTTAAGGAAGGGGTATAATGCATAATAAAAAAAAAAATGTTAACAGTTAAAACTGAACATGGTTTGTTATCAATATCATCAAAGGAAAATACTACATGGAAAATACTAAAGAGTAAAACAGTGTGTGTTGTTCAGTTTTTTGGAAAACTATCAACAATAGGGTTGGTGCAATAAAGCGGGAAACATCATATCTTGTTTTACACTGTAAGTGTTTATTTGTGTTACACTACAGAACTCCAATAACATTTACAATTTTAATGTATTAAAGAAAAACACCATGGTTATTATTTATTCAATTATTTATAGTCACATTAGTTCCTGTTCTCATTTACACTATAGCAGCTATAAACAGTCATTCCTTCAACGGCCTGTCTATTTTTGTCATTTAAAATTAAAATACAACTTATCTGAATCTTTTGTTAACCATAAAGCTTAGCTCTAGGGTTGGGGTTAGCTGATACTGGAGACTCCTTCCATAAATGCTAAATAAATGTAAATAAAAATAATGCATAAATAACAAACTAAATGCTAACATATAATTATGATAACTGTAAGTGTCATTATTAAAACCTCTCATGCTATAAATACTTACATCAACACTGACTTGGACTGCATTTCCCATCAGCCTCATTGGATCACATGACCCTGTCACATGCCTTATTAATCACTCACACCTGTTTTGTTTTGCCCTTTATTAGTGCCTCTATTTTAGGTTCTTCCTTTTGTCTCTTTAGATGCTAATCTGCTGTTGGGTGGTTCCTGCCACACCTTGTTCTTATTCTGTAGTGTTTATGATTTTTGTTTTGAACTAATTTATTTGTCCAAAAGAATATTCACCCCTGACCTGACCTTCTCACCAATATATGATTCCTCCCCAAACTTTGTTCCACACAAAGGTTAAACCACACGATTGTAAAGAATTGTACTTTCTCTTCATTGAACCTAAGAGGTCCAAACCTGTATCCAGCCAGACGTTCCTTCAATTACAATTCTTTATACAACCTTTTACAACCATTACAACTTTTACAACCATTTATACAATTATTTATACAACAATTGCAATTATTTATACAACCTAGTTATGTGAGGTCTCTTTATTTGTTTGTTTATTACATTAACTTATTTTATTATATTTAACTGTAACTTTTGTAAATCTATCAATTTGTAGATGTGTAAGTTCCATCCCAGTTGGAATTAACAAATCTACAAATTGATATATATATTTTTTTTATTGGAATTTTTTTCTCTTTAGTTTAATTGTATTCTTCTAGTGCAATTTTCCTTTCATTGTAGTGAAATTTTTCTATCTTTCTATTCTATCCTATCTTTCCATTTTGGGTCAGGGACAGTCGCACAAGCATTTCACGGCATGTCATACTGTGTATGGTTGTGTAAATGACAAATTTAAAAAAATGTAATTTGTATATGCAAATGCTCTTCAGATTTACTTTACAAAGAGTTTGTATTTATTTCTCAATTTGTCAGCTTCAGGTTGAAACCTGGCGTGTCGCCGTTGTAGCTGTGTCTTTCTGATCTGAAAAGGATGGATTATCTGAAGATCTGTATAAAGATTCGGTCCTGAAGGAAGCAGCTACAACGACATCAACAGCTCAAAGTGAAGTATTTTGTGAATTTGGTGAATTGGGAAGATTGGAGCCAAGTGAATTTCTGAGGTGTCGAGCTTTCAGAGATGTCGAGTGTGTTTTCTGCTCTTCTCTGCGCTCTATGCTGGTAAATGCACCAGTGCAATCTGTTTCATATTAAGCCTCTGGTTTAAAAGCTTTCAAGTGGTCCACTAAATACTAACGTGATTTTTTTTCTCCATTTTTAACTTTTTTTTTTTTTTTTAACAGGACGTTCCTCTTCGAAGCTCACGTCGTTTATGATAGCACTCTATCGTACGACTCGTCATCAGGGCTTATTGTGATTCACGTTCTCGTCCGTAAGCGTGCGTGTCGTATATTGGTGCTGTAAATCACCACAATGCCCCGGTGTTATTATCAGCTTTCCTGACTGCATGTATACTGTACACGGTGTACACGCTGGATTACCTTTTTTAAAAGGAGCTCATAAATGTGATTTGGGCAACATTTAGTTTTGTCTCACGTCTGATCGAAGTGTAAAGAGAAAAACTTAAACACTTAAATAATTACACATGACAAAGTGTCGACACAAGTAGCCATTCTTCACATCAAAGTGTTTTATTCCTCTTATACACCAGTAATTAGCCAAGAATTACAGTACATGGTGCGTTCAAGTCAAAGCAGGACGTTTGATAGTGCAGAATAACAGAACACAGTTCCCTTTATTTCTCTATAGAATCCCTTGATACACTAATGCACTTATCCCAGTGTTTCACTAGTGCTTGGACACCATCAAGGTAGAAGATTTTCTTAGTATGCCGGAGCTGTGATCAGACTTCCTGCTACACGCCTGAAACCCTGGCCTCCTGGGAATTCCATTAATGTCAGGACTGTAAGGGAGATGTGGCAATAACTCCCAGCCGAATTCCTGTAATGTGCAAGTGGTGTTGGTGAATGAGTGTTGTTTTTGTTTGTTTGTTTGTTTGTTTTAATAAAATTCAGCAATAATATAAACATTGTAATATTGAAATTATCAACGTTTAAGGAATTACAAATGTCTTCATTTTAATGATAATTCTATTTAATTTGTTCTTAATCCAGTTGTCTTCTTAAATTAACGTTCTACAGATTTGCATACAGTATGAATACTTAGTATATAAATACATATAAACTTAGTAACTGCATAAATTACCAGAAACCATCAGTAAGTTCAGATTTATGTTATTATTGGATAATTAAAAACACTACTTTATACTTTAAATAAAAGTAGATTTTAAGCACTTAAATAAATCAGAAAAGATGTAAAATGTTATGATGTTTAACCTATGATGATTTAAATGTCAATATCTTCAAATTTTTCCTCATTTTTTGCTCATTAGGTTGTCACTTCTTTGTGCCATCGAGTTGTGTTTCCCTGAAAATAGCCTTCATGGGATTTTATTCCGAGTCTTTATTATTGTGGTTTTGAGCTGCCGGCTTAAATAAGGAAACAATTACAGGACGTTTCCCTGGGAATTGCTGTAACGTGCCAAATAGATTTCTCCTACGCTTCATTGTAGCTGAAAATATTTGCGCCGCTTTTGCCAATTCATTAATCAGAAAAGTGCGATCTCTGGCGTATCGTGAAGTTTATTATTCAGCATCATTTTCAGATTACTGTGAAACCTTCAGGCTATGCGGCTCATTAAACGGTGGTTTTCTTATTATTGAGCTAAATTGGTCTCGAAATTGAATTAAATTCCTGCTGTATGCAATATTTGGTAGGGATTTCTTTTGTCAGATTTTTTGAAGCAGATTTTCTTTTCATGTGTTCATTTGTATTAGAATGGGTTTTTGACTCTGCCTCTATGTTGTTTATACCCTTTGATGAAAATCAACTTCCTGTTTATGTGTCACGCTTTAATGACATCACCTGCATGTATCAGGCTCATACCTGTAGCAGTTCTCTGACCTGAAACGATTGCCTGATGGTAGCTAAATACTATCACACCTAAGACAAAAAAAACCTCGATAAATTCTGTAATTCTATAAATTCAAATCCTTTGTGTAGTGTATTAAAGCTAATTAAATGTAAATTCTTGTCATCATCTGCAATCTTCTTATTTTAAACACATCCTGCATTATTAGGCTCGTCTGATAGGAAAGGCCGGTCTACAGTAATAGTCAACAGGTGGCAAAATTCCTGCTTAAAATACTATATTATTATGCACATTGTCTTGCTCATGACTGGACATGGTTTCTATATTCAATTCCATTTCAATTCAATTTAATTTTATTATGTGTACATAATGTTTTCTATATTTTTGTGAATGTGGGTTTTGTCAGGCAGCTGCTCTCTCCTCAGTACTGCGGACCGCACAGACCTACTGAGACTCGCAGTTTGTGTCATTAACCACTGGACAACACCTGGGACACCCAGTCATACTTTCAGTATAGTTAAACGTCCTGGTGTTGAAACGTTTCTTGTCCAATCAGATTACTCGGTCAGAAATAACTCTTGTATATTTAGAGGAAGTGCAGAGACTCGTATGAATCAGCTGATTGTGCGCACATTATATTGTAAATTAAAACACAAACATTCGCAGATGCAGATGCACCAAGATTGAATTTCTTTAGAATGTCTAATAATGAGGATCCAAATTAGCATCAATGTTCATGGTGAATATTTACAGCAATTTGAAGTTTGTCATCACGATCATTTGTGACTCACCTGTGTGCCATGTCACAGGAGATACAGGACTTTTAGAAATTTAATTATTGCAATCCTTAATGCTTGTTTTTCTTTTAACTGTGAACTGAAGCAGAACATTTTCATTCCAAAAAAAAAAAGACATTTATTAAAACCGAGCAACAGACTCGTCTGCGCATAAACCGTTATTATATTATATTCTTATCTGTTCAATCAACGATGCCCGCAAAAGGCATCAAATAGAGCTGAGATACAAACCGACAAGAAAGACAGTAATGCGCTCGGCTGAGATTTATAACATTTGAGAAATTCCGCTCAGCCGACGATGTCTTGCTTACACAGTCAGAGCATCATAATAGCATCGACACAAAAACGCGCAACCGCTTTGTGCGTTTTGTTTCTTTCCCTCTCTCGCTCTCTTTAAGGATGGAGCAGGATGCAACACGTTAAGCAATTAAAACCTTTTAAACAAGATGAATGAAAGGCAAGATTTGCTCTTTCATTTCATTCCTTCTTTCATTTCAGGAAATCGGGACAAACAAAACAACAAGAAATGTTCGAGAGGTGCTCGGTATTATTTATTTTTTTTTAATAAAATTAGCATTTAAATGGTAAAAATGTCACCCATGAAGAAGATTAAAAAAGTTAGTTCACGGTACAAATGACTAAACCGTTTTGAAACTGTGTAATTAAAGGTTTTTTTTTTTTTAAACACATCTTTAAAATATTTGCTCCTGTTTATCTGTTGAACCTGATCTCTGCAGAGCTTCCTGTCAGACGTGTGTATATATCAAGAGAGAGATATATTTATTTATATATTTTGTCCAGACATGAGTTGAACGATTGAGTCGAGCCTCCCTGCACTTTCCTGCTGCTGCTGCTTCTATTGTCATTTCCATTTGGTTTGGATTAGGCGGCGGCTCCAGGCGTCTGCTTGCCTACATGGAAGCCAGCAGTCGTTCGCTTTATAGAGATCATATGGCAAGGAAACACGGCTTGAAAGACACGACTCTCAGAACCAGGTTTGATGTATTTCCTATGATTTGAACCTCGGTTTATTCTTTCCTGTTGAGGAACAGACGCCTTACAGGTACGCCCCTCCCCAGGTTCCACACACACACACACACACACACACACACACACACACACACACACCTAGGCCCTCCAGGCCCCTGGATCCCCTGAGCTAGAAATCACACCAGTAGACATTTAAGCAACAATAAGCACACTGTCTTCACACGTCAGGAGAATCGAGACACTCTGTAAATGATCCAAGGTGAAACCAAGCGTCGCCTCAGGCATCCGCGATTATAACCTCATAAAGATAAGATCTGATACATTTCATTATACACACATTTAAATGGAAAAGATTTGGCAGCTTTTTTTTAAAATTCAGATTCCTGTGGGAGGGGCTTGTCTGTAATTTCTCAACTCCTGATTGGCTGTCATGTCCCTGGGTATATCAGTGGGGAGTGTTTGGGAGTTGCGATTCGAATTAGAGTTATGAGTTAGAGTTCCATTCTTTTTGTTTTTATTCTTTTTATTTATTTTTGTTAAATTGTTTCGGTTATTTTGGTGGTGTATTATATTTAGTTATTATATTCATTTTGGTAATTATATTAATTTTGGATTGATATGCATTTAAAAACATATTTATTATTTGATTTCTTGATTTAAGTTTTCATGTCAATTTTATTCAAATTGGAATTGTGGATTTTTAACATAATGATTTAAAATTAATTTGTTTGTTGTTTTATTTTTTTTTAAATAATTAATGTTGTTTAATTTCAGTTTTTTTAATCGTCAATAATTGCTTTATTATTTTAAGAAACAATTTATTTTCATTGCAGTTCTGTTGTTCTATTTTGATTATTTAAAAATATTCATTTACTTGTGATTATTATGCTTTGTTTTGACTTACAGAATTATCTCAAATAATACAAATATAAATTCAGTTTGATCTGATTGAATTTTAGAATTCCATACAACTTCATACAGTTTTTAAAATTGATGAAATAACTAATCCTGAAGAAATAAACATTCCCCACAAATAGAAAAATCAAATGAAGATTTTTTTTTAATTTTTTTTAGAATATCTCTAAAGTCCCTGCTTGGTGTAATCACAGTGTTCGGGGCCTTGAAAGCAGTTTTTAAACACGTTTATAAAAACAGTCCAAAAGTAGATTTTGTTCAGACCGATCACGGCTGGAAAAGAGTTTATTTTTTACGGAAGCGAATCACCTCAGCGTCCTGTCTGCTGTCTGTTCTCCTCTTAAACCCAGCGCCAGTCTTCATCAGCACCGGTGAAATGTCGTCACATACTTTAACAGCGATTTAATATCGCCGTATCGTTTATGCTGCTGGAAATGAGTCCCAGCTGGAGATCTGTAGGCACCGCGGAGGAAGGAAACGGGCGGGGTGCGGATGATTGACAGGACATTTAGACGTGCTACTTCGCTTTACATTACGCCGCTCAATATCAGAGCCAAAGTAAGCGAGGGATCACTTACCCTGAGAAATCAAAGTCAAGAGAAGAACCTGAGGAGCGAAGGAGAAAAGTGTGAGCAGGAAAATAGTGCCTTATCTATTAGCGCTCGAGAAGCCAATGAGCATGAGAGGAGCTGTCTTGTTAGATTCACTGGTAGATAAAGCAAAGCTGGGATCGCTCTGAGGAACACGAGATACAAAGAGGACAGACAGGAAGACAGACAGGAAGACAGACTGGCATTGACATCGAGACTGATTTAGATTTCAATCTCAGCGCTAACAGTTTAACGTGGAGAGAAACATGAAGCTTGCAGAAGTTCCTGATATATATATATTTTTAAATAAAGCTTCACATCCAGAAAAACCATCAAAGAACTTAAATTATTCTAGAACACTGGCTTCATTTCAACTAAAGAAAAAAAGTAGATTACGTCTGTCTTCAGGTGATCCGTCACCTGATTGACTCTAATGTAGTTTTTCCTTAAAGTTTGTTCAAATGTCTTTTAAGAGGATGTTTCATTGTAGGACCCAATAACATGTGTTTTAAGTCAAACGATTTCTAGATGCTAAGAACCCTTAATAATACAGTTTAAAGAACTCTTGCACAACCAGACAAGACCTACACGGTAACTCCTAACAGATTCTAAGCATTTGAGGGGTTACGAAGAAATTAATAAGCAGTAAATTGGAGGTTTGTGCACCAAACCTTCCCAGCTAATACAAGCACTTGAAAGTACAGGGTTCTTTAAGAGGACATTAAATAGCCATGGCATCTCAGCAGTCAAAATATGTTTCTATTTATTTTTATTCTTAATTCTCATACTGTAATACTTAATTCTGTGGTTAAATAAAATGTTTTGCAAGCTAGAAGCTCTTCATTGTCCATAAGTTTAAAGGTTCTATATAGACCCTTTAACAGATTACAGTGATCAGTGCGTCTTTTACAGGTTTAATTTTCCCTGTTTTTTTTAATTATTTAATGTGTTTAAGGTCTTGTTCAACATCTGTACAACGATGTATGTATGTTTTTTTGGGTTTTTTTTTGTGGTCTGAGGGTGTACCTGGTGCCGAAATGACTCACGGAAGAGCATAAACAGGAGCGCTCGGATATCTGTAAACACAATTCTGAGCGATACTCTAAGAAAGGTGAAAGTTTCTTAAAGAGAATCATTACTGGTGACGAGACACGGATTCATCACTACGAGCCTAAGAGTAAACGGCAAAGTATGGAACGGAAACATCCTCAATCACCGACAGAGAAAAAGTTCAAAAGTCGACCATCAGCTGGAAAATTCATCAACGCTTACAGGCACGGAAGGCCACTGGAAACCATTGTATTTATTCCCATTTTGTACGACCGTGGTAGGACCTCACACATGCATTTACACACTATGGGCAATTTAGGAACACCTATTAATCTAATCTGCATGTCTTTGGACTGTGGGAGATAACCAGAGAACCTGGAAGAAAACCCACTAAGCACAGGGAGAACATGCAAACTCCATGCACACAGACCCAACACGGGAATAGAACCGCGACCTGGAGGTGCTAAACACTAAGCCATCTGCCCCCATCATTATTATTATTATTATTATTATTATGTGTCAAAATAATGTATTGCATGTTATTATATTTATGTGTAAGGAATAGCAAAAAGAGGAACCTGCTATCAGTAACATTTTCTATGGAAGTGACAACATTTTT
>JAQMYG010000007.1:27307781-27321722 GCA_030014215.1 Clariallabes teugelsi
TAAAATGTACAATGTGTCGATCTTTTATAGATATGCTGTGATTGTTGGCGACTTGCTATGGTATAAAACATGAAAGGAATAAAACCCTCGTGGGAGTCGTGCTGTTTTGGGAAAATATCCTCCTCCCACTCAGTGTCCTAGTTATTCTCCTTGTTGCTTTCAGAGTTAAGAACAATTACAGTAATGTGTTTAGAATAAGGTTTTGCTGAGAGCAGCAGCTTGTAAACGTTTAGACTGAACATCAGAGAACACACACTTCGTTCCAAACGTGTTCCATCTCTGAAACTCCGAAACTCTGTTTATTTGCCGTTTATGTAATTGCCTGTAAGCGTACAACACTGCCATTTTGTCTAAAGCCCAATTCCTATCAAAAGGCCCCTTTAATATTCGGTCGAGTGCACAGACGGCGAGTGTTTCTGCACTTTGTACATGTTTGTGCATTTTCCTTTCTCGGGAGAATTTCTGCACCACACAGCGGAGAGTTTCTCATAACTTCACGGCAAATAAAGAAGGAACTATCTGTGCGTTAACATTTATATTTATATGCAGTGTCGCAATTTTAGCCTTTCAGCCCTATTTACTCTGGGAAAAAAAAATCATATGGTTTTGGAGTTATTCTGTCGAGCCATACAGTATATTGATGTTCGGGCTGGAATTCAAAATGTCATCCCGTAGAGGCATTTCCTTTTGCAGAATCACTCCTTTCTCTATAATTTCCTTTGAAATTTGGTGTGCAAATGCAGTAATAGACACATTTATAAAATCAAAAGGATTCAATTTTCTTTTCAATCACACAACAGTATGAATAGCTTTTTCTATTGAACCTAACAACGAGGAGCCATTACCCGACGCTAAAGGATGGCTTGCTCTAAAGGGTTCACTTGCAGGGTTTTTTTTTTCTCTCCCTCTGAAAGTGTGTCAAACAATTTCCCCTCGTCTTCACATTTGTTCTGGGCTAACGGGGGCCTGTCAAAACAGGTTTGTTCCTAATTTGTCTGGTCCAAAAAAAAAAATGTTTATTCCAGTGTGTGGCAGAGTGATCAGCAGTTAGTGCTGTGTGTATTTATGTGTGTTTTAATGCAGACTGTTAGTGGTTTTAATACATTAACTCCGTCGTGACGCAGATGACAAGCGACGACGTCTAATTGAGGCTGGTAAATTATTCGGAAAAGGATGACATGCCGAGAAAGCCATTGACTCCTGAATGCCTCGGACCGCAGGACGCGGGGATGGCCGTCGCGCAAATGGACGAATGAGGCCCGGAAACATTGACATTTCTTCCTAGAATTGTGTAATGGCTGAAAATGATGAGAACATGAAAACGAGTGGAATTTATGACTTCATGACTTTTCATTTCTTCTGCTTGAACTGTGTCATGGTGTAGATTTCAGCTCAGACGTCTCACTGTATGCGGACGGTTTTCATTACGCTGATTACGATGCTTCCGTCACCGCATTTCTTTTAAATGAATTTTGACAACCTTTACATTAAACCTCAAATCTCAACGGTTCTCTTCTCCTCTCTCCTCTTCTCTTTTCTTACTTTCTCCCCTCTAATGCGAGTGTCCTGCTCATCTGAGGTAATTAATCAGTTTTCACACTCCTCTGACCCACCGCCGAGCCGTCCTCGCCGCTCGTACCGGAGCAGATGGGCTCCGATTTGCAACACATAGGTTTTATTTAATTTTTTCCTCATCTCACCATCAGGAATTTTAATTATGGCCACCCCTGTTTTTTCTGTTTACAATAAAACTCATCCTCGACAGCCGCACATATCTGTTTATTTACAGGAACTATTGAGATAAATAATCCATCAGGAATGTTAATGTGGCTAATTACGGCGCTCGGTTTTGATGAGCAAATTATTTAACGGAGTAAAGACAGGCTGTCAATCAGCAGGTGCTGGGTTTATATTATTCTCCTCCATCTGTAGATGAAAATACAATTGAATTAAAGCTTGAACATCAGCACTCCTCTACACACTCCTCTACACACTTCAGTATTTCCAAGTATTTCTTATTTATTTGTTTCACGCTTTATCTTCCCGCTGGAGTTTAATGCACTGCACTTCTCCAACAAGAAGAAAACCCTGTAAACTCTGAACGATTAACTTTCCAAAGCAATAATATTTGTATTCTACAATAAAGTAAATAGTATTTGTGCAGTATGTGTGCAATGTTTGTGAAGCGAGCGGTCAGTGTCTTTGTAGTATTCGTACAGTATTTGTGCAATATCTGTTTATTTTTTATTCAGTATTTGCACCATGCTTGTATTCATATATTATTTGTGCAGTGTTTGTACAATATTTGTGTAGCGTTATAGTGTAAGTAATTGTGTAGTATTTATATAGTGTTTGTACAATATTTGTGTAGTATTTATGGAGTATTTTGTGTGGTGTTTGTGCAGTATTTAAGTACTCTTATATTATTTTTGCAGTGTTTGTACAGTATTTGGGTAGTATTTATACCATGTTTAAGTAATTTATTAAAGTATTTAGGGAGGGTTTGTGTAGTAATTGTGAAGAATTCATTTAGTGTTTATACTGTATTTGTGAAGTATTTGTGCAGTGTGTAGTAATTGTGTAGTATTCATATGGTGTTTATACAGTAGCTGTGTAGTATTTATGCAGTGTTTGTACAGTGATTGTGTAGTCTTTATACACTGTCTGTGCAGTATTTGTGTAGTATTTGTACTGTGTTTGTACAGTATTTGTGTAGTGTTTATACAGTGTTTAAACACCATTTGTGTAGTATTTATGCAGTGTTTGTACCATTGGTGGCACGGTGACTTAGTGGTTATCACTGCTGCCTTGCACCTTCAGGTCCTGGGTTCAATTCCCGCATCAGGTCTGTGTGTATGGAGTTTGCATGTTCTCCTTGGTGGGTTGGTGGGTTTCCTCCAGGTTCTCCAGTTTCTTCCCACAGTCCAAAAACTTGCAGATTAGGCTAATTGGTGGTTCAAAAGTGCCTGTAGTGTATGATTGTTGACCGGAGGTCCTACCATGATCGTGGTATCATGGTCAGCGTTGGCCTCCATGGTCCCTTGTTGAACTACAACTACTAGGTTCCTACAGTAGATCGATGGATGGTTTGTACCATAATTGTGTAGAGTGTAGTATTTATGCAGGGTCTGTACAGTATTTGTGTAGTATTTATGCAATGTTTGTGTAGTAGAGTGTCATCCGTGAGAGTCCTAAGGGTATTCCTATGGACCCATGTCCATGTCATGATCTTCTGTGCTGTATTTATTTAGCTGTGTTTTCAGCCTGCAGGAATTAATAGGTATTATGTTATGAAACAGGTTGATGTCAGTGTTGCTTGTCTTCGTTTGAAGATCTCACACACTGCCTAGTGAACTTTGCCCCTCAGTTATTCATGATGGCTTCCAACGTCCATGAGGAGACCTGCTGAGTGCCGACATCTGCTGTAGACCAGGCAGAGGAACAGCTGGAGCGACTCCCATCGCCCTCGGCCCAATATTTTCCTCCTCTATTAGGACCCCGGCCAAAATGCCTGTACATCAGGGGCGTCGAACAGCAGCACACCTCCTGCTCCATTACCTCCTCGGCTTCCAACTTTCTGCTGAAATTAGTTCCACAATTTACTGAAAAATTTAATCACATCATTTACCTCAAATTAACTGCAACAGAGTTTTTTTTTCAGGTTCTGGTCCAGAATATGTGAAGAACAATTTATGGTCCTGTATTGGGGGGGAGTTAATCTATTCCATAGTGTTTTTGTGGTCAGAAGGTGTTAATTAATTTTCTATAACAGCAGCTCTGACAGTTGTTTTTTTTAAACTATATATTAATGTGTTTCTTCTAATACATTATAATTTCCATAGCAACTGTTCATTCTCACCTGCTCTTGATAAACAGATTACGATGATTATGTAGCATATAGTATATGGAAGGAGTCTCCAGTATCAGTGTTCTGTAACAGGCGGGGATGAAGCTATTTCTTTGTGGTTTTACTGTAACATGGAGGAATAACTGTTGTGAAGTGAGTTGAGTATTTATTATACATTAAATTCAATTTATTATTATTAATAATAAAAAAAGAACTTGTATAAGTAGACTGGATCACTAGGGAACATGCTGCAACAGGAAAATAATTAAGGGTGCTTTGTGGTCCCGCAATATTTTATGGTGATAAGCAGGTGAATGTGTGTAAGCTCATAAATACTGTTTAGCTAAAAAATATATTTAGAGTGATATTGCATCATTAATTCTAAAGGAATGTCCTCGATCAGTGGGACCACATGGAACCGTCTGTTGCTAAGTCGGAAATATAATATAATATAGTATGACTGTCATGTCCTCTCAAAAATGTCCTATCTACATCACGTGCGTGAGCACGCAGCACACGTGGGCCTCGGCTTTGTTCCTCCCGGATTGTTCGGCGCTCGGCTCTACGGACGCCATTACACCTGACAGCGCTTTCACTTCCACACACATCGGCGTGACAGCAGAGCTTCTCCAAGGTGGATAATTGTATCCCAGGTCGGCAGCTCGCTGCTTATTATTGATTCATGGCGAACAGAATGAACTGCTCTTGAATGTATAAAAATATGCTTAAAAGGCCATTTTTGTCGGCTAAAATCGCAGCATGCCAAATGACGGGCTTTTGTCACTGGCAGCTCCCACTTGCCTGCCAGCTCTGCTTTTAAGGCTTTGGCAGAGAGGACGCAGTCTATATTTAAAGGACCTGACAGGTCGGACAGTAATGCAGTTGTCTGGGCTTTTATTTCCTACCCTGAGATCTGCTTTGCAAAGTCATGACGCATTAGGATGAAGCACGCTTGGCATGAAGAGGCCGGAAGCAAAGACTTCAGTCTTTAACTTCTGGCTGAAAGTTATTGATTTGGTTTGGAAATAAAGTTTGATTTGCTTGTCAAACCTTTTAAGCATTTTGTTTTGTTGTGTATTTATAGTAGCAGTATGAGTGGAGAAATATTTTGAATATTGGTAAAGATTATTTGTTCATATACTCACCTCTGCATCTACATCTGCAAGAGTAAAAGGAAGAAGAAAAAAAAAGACTTTGAGCCAGGTCAGCTCTGAAACACAACACTGAAATACCTTCAGCAGTCATAGCTGCATATACAGTAAAGGTCATAGAAATGTGAATACCTGTCCATCAGACTCCAGGTCTGAGCCAACAGACTACTGTCATTAAGTTTTGTTTTAATTTGCGAATTAACGTCTTTGGCATTTTTTGTGTCTATTTTTTTTTTTCCCCAGTTATCTGGTTAGTTTAACATTTCTCAACAAGCAGCGCTGCTCAAGTACTCACCTGCGTACCTTTGGTACATATGCAGGATCAAAAAGTCTTTCCACTAGGGGGCAGGACAGAGCCAAAACCCACTCCACCAATACCCCAGTACTTTCTTTTAGCACTTCCTCTGCTTTTTCAGCCATGTTCGTTTTTTGTGGAGTGGTGTGTGAATGTGAATGACTGCAGACGAACTGGTTGAAATCCTCAGTTTGTTCATTTGTCTTCTTCTTCAGCTTCTTTTTTTGCTTGGAGAAACGATACACCAACTACATGTAGAATCCTAGTGGTAGCCATCTTGAGCATGCCTACAATTAATTTAACGCAAATATAATCCTTGTATAATGACTAGTAATTCTACATAAGAAGTAACTATGCATTTTCCTGAGATGGGATGTCCTTGGTAAAAATCAAGCCTTTTTTCCATATACATCCTGGAATTAAAGTCAGGCCTCGTCAGAGTTTTAGCTGCTCGTTTTTGCCTCTGGCTTGACGTAAATGGGAGGGATAACCATGATGACTGTTTTAAATGGCGCATTGAGTCAGAAATAGAGATAGAAGGGGCTGACAATCTGGCTTTTCCAGCTTCCATCCCATTCCTTTTTTTAACAAGTTCCAAATTACAAGAGTTTTCTTTTCCTTTTTTCCCCCTCTGTGTTCTACCACCACTCCCTATAATTTTAGCCGGTGGCATTGTATATTGTTCATCATTGTAAATACGCCCAAACCGCCGAACATGAGGTCACCTCCACCAGGCCTGCTCCGTCTAATTGCTACTTACGGCTTTCTGAAAGGACTCACCCAGCCGAGCGAGATCAGGGGACACCACGGCCACAACAGCACAGCTGCTCCTGCTTCTACCGCTGCACACAAATCAACAAAACACACACACTTAGCTGAAGATCGTCCTTCTGACATGTCATGCAGTAGCACAGGATCTGGGAAGCATCTCAAGTGGATAAAAAGACCTTGCTCAAAAACTTCAGATGCTGGAACAGCACTGATGGTAAATGACAGTAGAGTGCGGTTTCAGGAACAGCTGGAAAGTATCAGGATCACGAGGCCAGGCTCTGTCTCCGGCACGCTGCTCTGACCTGGTGCTGACTTTTATTTGCTCATAAAGAATCTTTAAGCTCTGATTGCTCCGCGCATTTCTAGAGGATAGAGGAATTAAACTTCCTCGCACAGTAAATGTTAATATCTGGTGGTGAATAGGCTTGTTCGGTTTTCCCAGTTTCTATATTAGTATCCTGCCCAGTGTAATGCCTGCGCGGGCCACGCCCATGTAAAAAATATATATATACATATGTCACAAGCGCAGATAATCGTCCATTAAACTTTACAACCCTGTGATTGTTGTGTTCAGAAGATCTGACCACCGAATCTGTGTGTTACTGCGTTAACCACTGCGAGATGCGAAACTCTTAAAATTCCTCTAATCTTTTTTTTTTTCAAAACCTCTATCATTCCCTGAGATGTTAACTATCATAATTAAGTTTAATTGAACCATCTGACAGCTAGCACAAGGAGGAAAAAAACAGATGAAAGAAATGAAATTCTGATGGAAGGAAACTGAACCCAAAACAAAACCCCTTCGAAAGTTTGCAGATGTGACCCATCAGTCACAATTCAAAGAATGGCCATTGATGAACAACTCCAATAAGGAAGTAGGAAATGACTAAACACCCAAGTCACTGCCCATTTGTCGGTGGTTGGGACCACAACCAAAAACTTCCTGAATCGACAGGAAGCGACACGTGCGCGGTGGCTTTTTGGCGACAGAACGGGTACAGGAAAGAGGCCGGGCCAGTGCACAGGACTGGACTTGGCAGGCCGACGCTCAGCATTGTGGGACGAGCCACTCGACGTCGCAAGAGCTCAGGCTGGCCATTCATCCACACCGGCATCCCTGTGATTAGCATTGTCCTCTTCCAGATGGCCCATCATCTGTTTCAGACTGCGGGGAGGAAAGGGAGCTCAGCGAGAGCTGCCCCTCATTCTTATCATCCACTCTCAGAGCAGCCATTGTGATTAGCTGCTTGTGTGACTCTTGGACTACATCATCCAGAAATATTGTCGCGAGGGTTGTAAACACGTTTGATGAAGTTTGGGGTCGTCTGGCACCTACATGGTAACACAGTATAACACAGAATATGCTAGAACTGTAACTCTTATTTAAGTGTATTCATTTGGAAGCAGATTGAAGGTTAAGGACCTCAATCAAGAAGATCTGATCAAAGCGGTACAGGAATTCAAACTCTTTAGATTCAAACACAACGTAGAGAACAGAAGTAGAACCTGATAAGCAAGCTCAGAACCGTTATCTAATCCTGGACACAATGAAAGCACTATGATCTTACAACGTTATGAATTCACGCAAGGGAAGTTCTTGCTTTGTTTCTTTCTAGGAATTCATAAAGATTGTTTGAGAAATGTTGAAAAAAATATTACTTAGTGTAACTCTGGAAATGTTACTGTTAATGTTCAAGCATCGTAAAAGCTACCGACTTTGGCCTTCTAGATGAAGATGCTTTCAGAAGTTTAGAATAAAAACTCGTGTAAATTGTCAATAGAACTCTTTTAAAACCATATGTAAGAGTTCTTGGTTTCATCTCTTTGAAAGATTCCTTAAGATACTTTAAGGAGGATTTCAATCAGACAATCATACAAACCAATGATAAAAAGAAACTTTAAAGGAACATCTCTTCTGTTATGAGAAACCCTTTTTTTTTTTTTTTTCAGAGCGATTCCAGGCAAAACACATTCTGGCAACAAGCATTTTAAAGGTTTCTTAGGTTTGTTCCTCTGGAGGAACCCTTAACTTTGCTTTTAGAAATGCTCCAAGCAGACTACAGTATACAGTATGTCAAAATTATAGAACAGTTATTTGTCAAATGAATCCTTGAGAAACCCTATTATTCCAAAAGTTTAAAAGTAACGTAACTAATGAGGCATAAGATGTGAATTTCCAGAAAAGGTTCAAACCAGTTGAGGACATTATTTATTATCTCGATGGTTCTTGTTCCTCTTAAAGAAAATTGCAGAAAGATCCTGAGCAGAACGTACAGTATTAAGATGCTAGAACTGTCATTTGTCTGAGGAACCCTTGGGAAACCTGTTAAGGTAGTACCGTGAATATCTGTGCACTTCATTCTGCCGTTCTGCGGGTCGTTAGCCTGCCTCACCTCTGCACATGGAGGCACTTTACATGATGGTCCTTCTCTTCTTCTTTTACTTCCACTCCCAATGATGGGCCTAATCATGAAAGCCATCTTGAAGCTGCTCGGGTGCTGAGGAGAGCTGGGGAGAGAGCATCGTCAGGGCGAGTGACATGATCCAGAGGGACAGGTCGACTATTAAATATCCATCACGCCACGCCACATCAGTCCTAATGCGATCAGAAACACATGGCTACGTTGCGCGGGACGATGCTTCCATCCACAATGATTAAGTAAGTCTTTAATTTCCAAGACAAATAAAAAATGCAAGATCATTTTATCATGAATGTAAATGACCTGTCTCCTCTGATGACAGTCCGCTTGTCTCACTGCCGGAGACTCGGTATACTTCAGAGAGCAGGGCACTTGGGATGCTGGCTTTTCAGCGTATTATCATTTTAATGAAGCAGGATATTTCAATTTTTTTTTCATGGCCAGGGAGCTCTAATGCAGTTGTCTTAGCATCCCTTTTCATCTGTCTTCTTCAAACACTGGAGGTTGTTAAACAAATGGACGTGTCTGAGTGCATAAAGCTGATCCGGCTACGTTATTGTTGACTGGGCCAATTAGGGCTTACGGGGAATGGAAGGAGACGTGCATACTCCCTTGGTCTTAGTGTGATACAATACGGCCTGGCGGCTTCTTTGTATTTATTAAAATCACCTGGCCCATTAGGACATGTGAATGGAGGAGGTTTTACTTAAGACTGTACCAATACACAGGACAGAGGCAGGACGGTGTGGATGTTTCCTTTCTTTAGCGTATTTATTTATTTATTTATTGTTTACTTGCAATGTCAAGATTATGGATCATGTCACTTTCAATAATCCGCGTAGGGCTTTTTTTCCTTTTGACAAATTCCAAATCAGTGTTTAGTCTCTGCATCTGCTGCAGCAAACGTCACAGTTTTATCTTCATCTAAAACGAAGAGATTAAAATGAAACAAACCTACATGGCACATACATACGGTACAAAAGGACATAAATACAATTTTATTTATTTTTAATAGTTTTTTTTTTTTTCTTTTCAAAGATTTAGCTCTGTTGTCCAATTTTCACATATTCATTTTTTTTTTTTTTTTTTTTACAAATGCATGTTGGGCAGAGATTTTTGACAGAACTCTGACAGACTGGGTTTAACACAACCATGAGGTCATCCAGCTCACGTGTGAAAGCTTAAGACGTTTTGGTAAGTTTTGCTCTTGCTTTCCTGGGAAGGTCTTCATGAGAGCCAGGTTCATCATGGTGTCTGATACGGGTTTTGTAAATGCACTCAACACAATACTGTTTTTACAAGAACTGATCCAGAACAGCTGACCTTCATGTCTTAAAATAACAACTGACTGTTTTTTTTTTTTGTTTGTTTTGTTTTTTATTACTCTTTTCCTTAACTCCTGTAAATGACTGTAAGCAACTGTAACCACTATAAGAAATTTCCCTCTGGGATTAATAAAGCTCTTTGAATCTTGAATCTTGTTGCTTAATTACCGAATGCCATATGTGTTGTTTCATACTTTTGAAATCTCCAGTATTGTTTTAGAATGTAGAAAATTATTTATTAAACAAAAAACTTTTTTTTAAAAACTTAAATGTCTGTCCAGACCTTTGACTGGTGCTATATACAGTCTATAACTGAACTTTCACAAGACTGGAGCTCTGTGATCTGTGAACATCTTGAGAATGTCCTGCAAAAACACACCCAAATTCTGTACCTCCCTACTGTATATACTGTAGCATCTTTCAGTATCTTTAAGTCTGGATCCGAATGTATGTTTCTTTATATGTATTTGTGTCATTAGTTTTAGATCCAAAATGGCTTAAAGATTAACACTGTAACTATTAACACTAACACTACAACTGAACAGAACCAGAACCTACTGTAACACCACTCACCTTTTTTCTCACCTGAAGTCAGTGGATGGAACGACATCAGCCCTGATCCACTATGAAATGTTTAACGTTCTTGTATTCAGTGTACACACCAGTACCGCAGAGTCAGAGGCCTCACTTTAAGTTTGCTCTAATTTGTACTTTTAAATAAATCTTTGGATATGGGTGCAACATTTTGTGCCCCTGTGTGTGTATGGGACAGCAGCCCCTCATTCGCAGGTGTTCATTCTCATCATGCATTTTTTTGGTGCCAAAGGAAAATCTTGCAATGAAAGTCTTAGTATACTGGTGATGTATACTGGTCTTAGTCTTAGTATACTGGTTTTCAATGATGTTTATACAGAAGTAATGTATGGAATTAATGTTTGGAATAATCAGTTTACAGTTCTTGGGTATAAAAACAAATTTGCCAAGTGCAGAAAAATATAAATTTGGGAATAAACACAGATTTTTTTTAAAATATACAGTTTATACACACTCATAAAGAAATAAAGGTTTTTGCTAGTAAAATTTGCTTCATTTATAAAAAGTTATAACAAAAAATATTAGATTTTTTTTTTTCAATTATTAGCAATTACATTTTTTAAACTTGTTCTTAGTTTGATCCAAGGTTTGTGTTTTTTTATAGTAGAAGAAAGAAGAAGATCAGGTTTGAACTGCAGGTGCTTGATGCAGTGGTGCAGGTCACCGGTCTCTATCTCGTTTTTCTCTTCAGGTTTTTTTCCTTTAATCTGTCACCTGAGTAACAACTAACCTGTTATTAACTTCAGATTGATGTAAGTGATAGATTAATAAGGGTACACGATGAACACCCGAGAGGAACAGATGACCCTGAGTGGCGGACGAGCTCAGCATCTCCTTCCCTCCATTGTTGCACGAGACCCGGCAGCGAGGCGACTCGCTCATTCTAAAACTTCTAATACTATAAAGGGGTCCTTTAATGTCAGGTGAGATGATAAAATGTGAGATTGTGTGATGTGTGTGTTTGTGTGTTATGCGTGTGTGTGTTCGACGAGAGAGAGAGAGAGAGAGAGAGAGAGAGAGAGAGAGAGGTGTCAGCTGGCAGAAGCCTCTCCTCTCATGTTTATGCACAGAAGAGCGGATTTCTTTTGATTTGGCGTTGAAGTCGTTGATTTGCCGCTGACTGGCTGCTGGCAGGAACTCAGCACAGTTCAGGAGTTCACTAATTATCCCTAAAGTAGAGGAGGAGAAACAAGAGACCCCTCTCTCTCTCTCTCTCTCTCTCTCTCTCTCTCTCTCTCACACACACACACACACACACACACACACACACACACACACACACACACACACACACAGTTTCTCCGTTACACTACTCAGGAACCATCTTTCTGAGTTTTGAGTTGTTTTATAAAACACACGCACACACACACACACACACACACACACAGGATAAATCTGAGCATTTTTTAGTGTGTTGCAGGAGATCAGTGGGCGTCTGTCATCCTTCGTTATTCATCCTTCAAAGCTTCTCACAAACTGCTTTTTATTTAAATCAGAATTATTAAAATTAGAAAAACTGCCGGTCTTTGAAGCCAGAGTTACCTTTATTTCTTGAGAAGTTGTTTAACTACTTAAAAGAAAAAAAGAAAAAAAATGTGTAGTTCAAGAGTCATTGTAACATTTGGATATTAAATGTAACACCAGCGCTGATTTGCTGGTTATCTCCGTTTCCATTTAAAATTGTTTCAAACTTCAGACCAATCACAAGCCACATCACAGAATGATGATGAAGATGATGATGATGATGATGATGCATATGGAACCCAGACACCTTTAGAAACACAACCTGGATGCTAAGCTAGCTTAAATGTTTTAATTTCAGTTTGAATCCTGGACTCTGATTGGTCAGAATGAAAGGCGGTTGCACAGATGCACATCAAAGGTTTATATACATCAATGCTCTCGCTGTAATACGTTATTGTAATACATATGTATATGTAATACAGCAATGCCACTTGTATCCCAGGCACTTATTTGGTAGATGCTCCGATAATAAGAAACCGGTTTAAAAGGCATGTGAACAGAGAACGGAGTCGAAACAGGATGCAGGGTTTTATGTTGTTGTTCTTGTTGTTATGAGTGAGAAATAAAACATGACTGCAGAACATAAGTGAGAATCGTTCTTCCAACATTAACTGTAACAAATTTACAATACGACGAGCCGATCTTTTATAAATGATTGTAATTGTTACTGTTGCCTAACGTAAGAGGAATAAAACACTTCCGGACTATCATATAATCAGCCTTGCTTCAGACTCCGAGCTCACTGTCATGGATTATTTTCCTGTAAGGACATGCGTCACTGTGTTTTATTCCATACTTGGTCAGAAGAATATCATTTATTTAAAAAAAAAAAGCAAGTGTCAAGACCCTGGGAAAAATAGACGCACACGTCATCGCACTTAGATAGTTAACATGACGAGCGTATAAATTCCAATTCTCCCGCAAGGAACGCACGGCCGCTCGGGATGACACACAGATGAAAAACAGGCTGAAAATCTCATCAGCTCGCTGATAGTAATTCAGGATGAAGGTACGAGGGAGGGGCCTGCTGCTTAATTAACTTTCTCTGGCCTGGCACGGGACAGAGATACATACAGAGCCTGTGTGTGTGTGTGTGTGTGTGTGTGTGTGTTTCTTGTTGTTGCTGTTGGTGGTGGTGGTTTTTTTTCATGTGCTGGAAGAACATCGCTTTTATTTAGGCATGCATTATAATTAAATGTCAGGAGAAGTAGGCGAGAGCGGGCGGATCTGCGTCCACGTCTAAAACCCTCGCATTCATCATCTTGACTGATGACACAGGTGCAACAGGAAGATTGTTTCTGATTTGGTTTTGTTGTCAAGGTCTATCCGTGTGTGTGTGTGTGTGTGTGTGTGTGTGTGTGTGTGTGTGTGTGTGTGTGTGTGTGTGTGTGTGTGTGTGTGTGTGTGTGTGTGTGTAGCCCAGTTAATAGCTCACCCCTCCTCTGGCCTGTTTTTGTATTCTCTTTAGAGGCTCACAAATCAACCTGGGTGCTTTTTATTATTGTTCCACAGCGTGTCTCGTCTCTGGTCTTCATTATCGGTGAGAAATGCTGTTACATGGAGAATTGTTTTGGACCGAGTCAGTTTTACATTATACACTTGTACAGCAGTGCTGTTACGGAAGGAAGAAAAAAAAAACATTTTAGTGTGTGTTAAGATTCGTTTATTTCAAACACAGTTGCCAAACCTTATCATTATAATTGTTTTTATATTTTGGCACAGTTATTTACTGAATGAAACAGTTCATGCTGTTTATAATATCATATAATATCATATTATATTATAGCTCACTCTCATATACCTCAGGGTGGCCTGGAGCCTATCCCAGAGGCGGTGTATACCCAGAGGAAACCCAGCAAGCACGGGTAGAACATGCAAACAAACCTAAAGCAGGAATCAAACCCTGACCCTGAAGGCACAAGGCAACAGTGCTAACCACTACACCACCGTGCCGCCTATATTATATTATATTATATTATATTATATTATATTATATTATATTATATTATATTAT
>JAQMYG010000007.1:27328221-27340929 GCA_030014215.1 Clariallabes teugelsi
GAAGAACGAAACAATCCAAGATCAGGACAAATCCACAACAATCAAATCCAGCTAACTGAGTTAGCGACGTACGAAGACGGACCCCTGAGGTCTTATTGTAATGTATTGACAACATCCACAGAATTTGGTGTTTTACTGAAACATTTAACTGAATATTTGCTGAAATATTTAGTCTGCAAGTTTAGTTTAGTCTGCAAATACTTTTCTTCCTGAATGTACAAAAAAAAATAGCATTTTATTTTATTGTTTCTTAAAACTATTAAAACATTTTTAACAATAAGAATATAACACATCAGGAATGTGCTGTTATATATATATAAAATCTAGTATTCCCAGAGTAAACTCAGTTTAGTGAGTCTTTTAAAGTGTTTAATGATGATTAATTATAAAGGGTGCCAATACTTTTGCAGCCAATGTTGTTGTTTTTTATTTCAGCAAAAATGTTGCATTGAAACATCTTCCATTTTCTCTCTCTTACTATCTCTTGTGTCTCTTCATACACTTTATTTCCCCTAGTGACCACACCAAGCTTTTAAGGACAGAAGAGGAAGAGCAGGGTCAAAAAGGAGAGAGAAAGAGAGAGAGAGAGTTTTGTCTCTCTCTCTCTCTCTCTCTCTCTCTCTCTCTGTCATAAAGAGTAACTTGGACACACAGGGACAGAGGGACGTGCCCTCGTTGTCTCTCGATGCCTTTAAACAGAGCGTGTAGGAACACGAGAAGTTCTTTCTGTGCACGAAAAAAGAGGACGAAGAAAAGAGCTGCTGGTACTGAAGCAGACATTTGAGTTTGTACACTGAAACACACACCGATCTTCACGTGTTGATGTAATAATGACCTGCCAGGTCCTTCTTTATTCATTCGGATGGATGTATAAGTGCTGGTGTGTGTAGCGCTGACACCAATGCAAGCAAACGAATACGGTGAAAAGGAAAGCATTTACAGGTTTTGCGATTAAGCCACGCCCCCTTTTTTAAAAAATCACCTGGAGCGTGCTTAGAGACTTTTCTGCTGGACTTGGCGACTTTTCTGAGCAATCTTATTTTAAAATGAGCCTTGTGACAAATCTAGTGACGAGAACGTGGGCTCAGCTCAATGCCGCTGCGTCCTGTCCATCCTGTAAGTGAGCTGTTACTATAGAAACACTAACACACACTACAGTCAGATCTGATGTTAGGGAAAACAATACAATAGTTACTTCTGGTTCACTGATTCGTGATTGGACCAGCGGTGTAACTCTTTTTGATTTGCAAATGACAAATTGAATATGCTAATTCGTATCCTATGACATCATCCAGTGTAATCTAGGGACTTTTCAAGCACGTATAAGGCATTCTCACAACGCGGCTAAGAGAAAATGTTTTGACCTTCTGTAATCTTTGTCCTTCCTCCGTGTCCTTTTCGTCCATCGCCATCACTACTTGTTGATTCGTGGTTGTTAATGCGAAGGGAAATCGCTTGGTCATGGTTGAGTCGCTGTCTCCTCCTGCACATTGTGTCAGAAGCCACGGTGGCGACTCGTTTCGCTATTAATCTTTCATTAATGCCATCACTTCATTAATTCATAATCATTTGCACAGCCTGATCTTAATTGCTCACCATTTTGATTTGGAACGCAGCCAGGCATCAATTAATCCAGTTTTGGCGCCGTGATCAGCGCGGCGTAAACAGTTAGCTTCCGAACAAAGAGTGCTCTTGCAGTGAATTGATTTTATTTCATTGATTTTTGTTTTGTTTTCATTGTAAAGGCTTTATTTGATCGTTCTCGCTGTCAGTGTGGGAAAAGTTTTCAGTCAGTTCCAAACAGAGTGTGTTTTCAATGCTTTGTGGACATGACAGCTCCTCATAATGATCGGAACACATGACAACTTACAGGGTAGAACATGGTGCTCATGTCATGAAGAATAATGTCTTACATTTCCTTTAATAACTTCAGCCTTATGTGGAGTGCAGACATGAGAGGAAGTGTGTTTTCACATCACAAACCTGTGTTGGATTTAAGGAACGTGACTCATGTACAAGGTTGCACATTGGTATAGTGGGTATTGTGTGTGTGTGTGGAGTTTGCATGTTCTCCCCGTACTTGGTGGGTTTCCTCCCAAAGACAAGCAGGGTAGGCTGACAGGTGTTTCCAAATTCCCTATAGTGTGTGAATGACTGTGTGCTTGTGTGATGTGAGGTGATCAGTCACAAAACTCAACATTTTGATTTAATTTATTGATTAAATAAGGTTTAACTTCAGGCAAATACTGAAGGACTGCCAAAGTTTCATTAAATTCTGTCGAGCCAGTTTTGCATGATGTTCTGATAAAATTAGCTGGAAGGACGTACAGACATATGGACATACATACAGTACAGACAGACAGACCGACAGACTGTTGGTTTCTGTTCCTCCAATACTGTATATGAAACATAAAGATTTTTAATACAGGGTTTAATACTGTGTCAGACGGGTTCGTAACCCAATTCCAGTTATTTCAGTTTTATCTCTTTAGCTTGACTGTTCTGAAGTGATAATGTTTTTGGCCAGGTGATATAAATGTTACATACGTTACAAAATTTTTTATTCAAATTTAGTCATGCACTGCAGAAACAGTTGATACTTAAAATACTTAATATTCTGTATACAAATGTATTATTATAAGAGTAGATCAATTATAAGATTTTCGAAGTTAAAGACATTTTTTACTCCTTTCCAGCTTGAAATTGTTACAAATTGTAATACAAATTCTATACAGTAAAAAAAACTCATTTCTGGCAAAAGGATTCAACTGAAATAGAATTTAAAAGCTTGAAATTAGAAGAAAATTGTCTTGGAATATGTTTTAATAATTTTCTAATTTGTTAAGGTAATGTTAAAACAGGAAATACTGGATAAATATAACTATAACCAAAATATTTTCATTTCCAAGATGAGATATTTTGACGTATGCTTTTTTCTTTTCAATAATGACAATGGTTATTCTTAACGAAAAAAGAGAACTTTCAAAGCTGAAATTTCCCACAGAGCAGTTTAGGGAACACGACTCCACGTGCAGCGACAAGAGCGCTCGCTACGCTGTGTGTGCTTTATTCACCTTGAAGCTAAAGCATGACTTGTTATGATTTATTCAGGAGAGTCTTAACAATAACAGCCGAGACAATGCAGCGGATAAAAGAGAGATAAATAAAGCATGAGAGAAGCGGTGAAACATTTATAACGCTGTAAGGCATGTGCGTTTAGCTCGGTCGGCTCTGATTTGAAGGAACAGGTGCTCAGGAACGACGAGCATTTAACAGGTGAGCTGTTACTCAGTTCGCTTCCTGAAGCTGATTCTCACCCGTCAGACCTGCAACCGCTGATCTGTAACGAGATGCTCATGTAACTTTTATGTAAGGAGTCTCCAGTGTCAGCTCTGCTTTGTACCAGTCAAATGTAAAGATGTGACTTTAAGTTCGGCTGATGAAAGTAACAAAAAGAAGAAGAGAAAAAAGAGAAGGAAAAATCTTTAATTTAGCAAGAATAACAAAAAACAGGGCGGCACAGTGGTGTAGTGGTTAGCACTGTCGCCTTGCAAGTCCAGGCTCCGGGTTCAATTCCCGTCTTTGTATGCATGGAGTTTGCATGTTCTTGGTGGGTTTCCTCCACGTACTCCGGTTTCCTCCCACAGTCCAAAGATATGCAGGTTAGGCTAATTGGCGCTCCCAAATTTCCCATAGTGTGTGTGTGTGTGTGTGTGTGTGCCCTGTGATGGATTGGCACCCTGTCCAGGGTGTACCCCACTTTGTGCCCTAGGTCTCCTGGGATAGGCTCCGCCCCCACGACCCTGAATACAGGATAAAGCGGTATAGAAGATGAATGAGAACAAAGAACAGATCTGATTTTTGAGGCAAAAATCTAGATTTTTTCTTTTCTGATTCTTGTCTTTTTGTACTCAGAGAAATAGATTAGATTATAAAACAAATGAAATATAGGAGTAAATTAAAAAATGTACAATTAATTTAACAAAGATTAAAGTATAACATTGGAAAATTTAAAGGTTTTTATACTTTAGTATATAAATGATTAAATATTTTATTCACAATTTAAGTATTTTAAAAAAGTATTTAAAATAAACAAAAACTATGTATAATTGTTTTAAATTTTAGAATTTGATGCTGTATTTGCTTTTATTTCAACTTTTGGTAGAATTTTTTGTTTTTTTTTTCTACCAAAAAACAAAAAAACTAAATCAGTATGTTGACTTACTGAGATGAATAAAAGTGATTCATAAATGTTTTCCACGTCCACTGGTCTGTTTTTTTGTTCATCACTCTTCAGTTATTACAATAATATTCATTACATTATATATTCTTGCATTAATTCAGATGAAGACGAGGTTTAAAAACACGACACGTTTGTCACAACACACAATCCGTTTCTCCGGGGTCAGGTCTTCCTGCTGCTTTTCCGAACACACTTATGTTTAATTAAAAACCGGATAGATGTCGATGTCTGTCACAAGTCTTCGAGTTTCCTCTCGCCTGCTTGAAGAAACGCGTTCATTACCCGACCATGCTCACTTCTGTTCCATTAAACAATTTTAATTGTTGCCTCTTATTGCGTCTGAGCCGTGTGCTTATCTCTCCAGACCCTGAAGGCATCATGTTGCTGTCACAGTCGTTACTTAAGTGATGAAAGCCTTCCGGATTCTCCCCTCGATTCTTTCACAGAGCCGTGTATTAGGATGCATACGCTGCTAATTACTGATTAGCATCGTGGCATAAAACATCCCGGCCTTTCAATCAGCCCCTGTAATTTCTCCTGCGTTTAATAAGCGGCGCAGCACAGACTGCACGTCGTCTATACAAATAGTTTTGAGAAGAATCCCGAGACGGATCGGGCTCGTCTCAGAGATCAGAAAGAGCAGCGCTGCTTTGAACTGCTTTACTTAAATGCAATTTCGGTGGAATTTATTCAGCATTAAACCTAATAAACAAAGCACATGTGTGTGTGTGTGTGTGTGTGTGTGTGTTCCTGTAAGCGCGTGACACATTGCCACTTTGACAGATCTGACATCAAACGCTCGGGAATAATGAAATAAGTGAGTAAGGAGCGTGATTACCAAGGGCCCTCGGTTTGTCTCTTTTGGAGTGTACCCATCCGATCGGCTAATTAACTCCTCTACTCGCGCAACAAAGTGCCGTCTCTTTTTCCAAAGCTGTTCTGGCACATTGCGCCGACTCGAATGTGTTATGAGCATTTATAATGTAAATTGAATTTGAAGGTGTGATGCATTTTGTTAATAGCTCTGTGTTCAGAGACAGAGAGAGAGAGAGAGTATTTTACCTTTTAATATGGAAATAAAGAGATAATTGTATGTGTTGGGGAGAAGATGGCCTATTAACGTGCATAATTTTGCATGTTGTGCATCTCTAAAGAGAGCGTGTGAGCTCGCGGAGCAGAACTGGAGGAAAATTGAAGCCATTTTGGATCATTTTCACTGCAGGAGATGTTGTAAAATAAAAAAATATGTTTTAAAGAAAATAAAGCAGAAAATCAACTTGATCTAGAAGATGTGAGATAGATGACTTGTTTAACATGTGTAAAACAACAACACTATCGGTATCTACTTTCAGATTTAAACTGAAAATAACCGTGACCTAAACCTGAAGAGTGAAAAAAAAAATGCAGAGACATCAGCAGTTTCAGGAAAGTGTGTGAACTCTACGCCAGTCTGAGAGTTCCTCGACCTCAGCTACATCACACTCTTCACAAGTAGACATTTATCCAGGACTGTGTTTTTAATCTCGTTCATACACTTTGTATTTTAGTTTGTGATCATTTCTGATAGATTTAGTTAGTTTTGTTTCCCCAGAATAATGTAAATGCAAATAATCCGTTCCAGCCACCCAAAAATATTACCAATGTTACCAATTTTCAACACTATAATCATATTTTTGCACATAAAAACAATCAAAACATTTAGAAAAAACGTGAAGTGAAATATGAAATAAATAGACATTAAACCTCACTTAACCTTAATTTATGATTCCTCTCGGCACCGGCTGCTTTAAAAACCAAACTGAAAGCGGCTCCGTTTTCTTCTTGGTACCGTTCTTGTTTCTTCTTTCAAAAAAAAAAAAAAAAAAGAACACACAAAACATAAACTCACTTAGCTTGGCTTTCCACTGACGCAAACACATTTTGAACGGTTTCCAGAAGTGCACATCTGCAACATAGGCGCAAGCCAGTGTTCGATTTACAGTAGCTTGGTTTGGTCACTCGTATCACAAAAATCCATCCAATGCCGAGGCAAATTTATTGCAAAATTTCACTTCTTAAGTTGAAAATTCATAATTCTTTGTATTCCGAGGTACCACTGTATTTAACTAAACAAAGTTAATCAACCAGAACCAACAAGAATGTCAAGGAGTTGAAAGCGTGCTGTGCTCTCACGAATAGTTCAGGATTTTGATTAATGTTTATGTTTAAATTCTCACTTTACTGTTTTTGTACATGTTAACCCTCATAGTTTGATGAACATGCCATTTGTTCCATGGGTCCTATGCGATCCCAGTCCCGATACACACCACTAGGGTCAACTGCACACCATTTGAAGTCTTTAGAAACCCAATATTGCTTGCTCCTCCTACTCATGTCTATATTTGTCACAAAATAAGCAAGTGATCTTTTTTTTTTTCTAAACATCACATTTATATTCCCTTACACACCTACAGTAGCATACACTGACTACTCATACATACATCACAACATGGTACCGTGACTAATATGAAGTGACACTACACACATACACACACACACACACACATACACACAGGGGCTCGTGCAGGTAGGAGAGGTTTAATTTTGTCTTCAGGCTCTGCTCCGCTTTCGTCTCGCAGCAGGTACGGCGTCTGTAAATTATAGCCCGAGGGCAGACGCTTTTAACCCGGTGTTCAATGCTGTTTGAAGCTGCCCTTTCTGCCAAAATCATCAATGTTGGATTTGTTTTGGTCGTTAATCCGTTCATATGCCCCGTATTTCAACGCCATTTACATGAAACATTGATTCCACCTGACATCCAGCTTCCGCTCGATCCGAGAGAAAGCGCATACTTATTACTCTTATTGTACACTGCAAAAAAAAATGATAAGCTACTAGGGCTTTTCTTACACCACACTCTAACCTGATTGGTCAGAGGGTGTTTATTAGTTTTCTGCAACAGCAGCTCTGACAGTAGTGCAGCTCGATATCACCAGTTTATTTATAATAAATGTGTTCCTTTTATTTCAACATTGTTTCTTTAGTAACAGTGTGTTTACAGGAACATGTACAGTGGACACTTTACTGATGAGAAACAGGTTTTCTGTAACATTAGTGGAATGAGTCTCCAGTGTCAGTGCTGTGTAACAGTCAGAAGTAAAGGGATAACTTAAAGTATTACAATGTCTTTAGGAATGAGAAGTTTACACTTCTTTGTGGTTACATCATGAAATACAAGCTGTGCTTTTCTTTTGTTTGTTTATTTGTTTGTTTGTTTGTGTTCTTAGATTTAAGAGAGATAAAAATAGCAGGCTGCTATAACAATAAACATAACGATAATACTATATAAATACATTTTTAAGAAGTTTGATCTAGAAAGAAATTTGAATTAGTATAGTTTTTGGTAAAATGTAAACAGGTGTAAATCTTTAGGACAAATAATCAACTTCAGGGTGACGTGGAGTCGGCTTCATCGGACAGCCATAAGAAAAGCTTTAATTAATTAGCATTAGCATACAATATATTCTACAGCTTAAATGAGTAAACTTTAGACTATGTGCTCAAGTGCTCACATATCATATATCATAATCATATATTTATGTACAAGTAATATATAAATATATAAATAAATATATACTGTATATATGCAAATATAAATATATGAAAATATATGAAAATATAATAATTTAAAATGCTTAAGATTATTATTTAACTCATGCAACAATATTTCATTTAAACTAAATAATTAATTTTAGTATTATTTACTCGTATTTTACATAATTGTTAATTCTACTTAGTGTTTTAGCAAGTTGTCATAGTTGCTGTAATTTTCATGCGATTGATTCCAGTGATGTTTTTTTATTTTACTTTCTTTTCTTTTCTTTTCTATTCTTTTGTTATTATTTTTCCCTGTGATGCAGTAAATCCTGCCTGCTGCCTCATCAGTTCTCGTGAAGATGTTCAGTGCTCTTGTCATGTTTGTGTTTGCATTTGTTCAGGCGGCTCACTGCAGCCTTTTAAAGCTGCATTTCTGCTCAGATACTGAATCAGATTTATAATTCATCATCCATCTGCCCCAGTTTCCTCTTATTTTTCCTCTGAATCCTTTGACACTTGATGACTGGATGATGTTCAACGCTCTTTAGAAGTGTGTTTGTCCAGATTCTCTAAATCACGGCAGCGTGGGGTTTGGCGTCGCCCCTTGTTTGTTTTTGTTTGTTAACTTGTTTGTTTGTTGTTGATGATCATATTTTGCCATGTTGAGCATATTGGTGTGTATCAGTGGGTATTGGTTTGTGATGTGAATATTGGTGCATTAGTGTGTTTTAGTGTGTACTGATATGTATTAGTGTGTTGTAGTGTATATTAGTGAGAGATGTGTGTTTTATTCCTAATACAGTTCTTATTTTGTTTATAATTATCTATTTATCAAAAACTGAACTCCAAGTTTGTTGGTGTGTGTGTGTGTGTGTGTGTGTGTGTGTGTGTGTGTGTGTGTGTGTGTGTGTGTGTATTTGACAGTGTGTATCTATGTTTATATCTTGGTGAGGACCAGATGTCCCTGTGAGGATAGGAATCTGTCAGTTCTGAGCTTGTGGGGAATTCTGACTCATTTTTTGCAAAAACTGGCAGCTTTTATTAGAAAAAATTAATTTCTAAAATAAAAAACAAAGAGCTGAAATGTTTGCTGTTGTAGGGTTCGACTGCGGTGTAGCGTAGCATTAATTAGCTTCGTTATGTCAGTGGACGTACATAAGGTCCTCACAATTATAGTAAGAAAACTGTGTGTGTTTGTGTGTGTGTATGAGTGTGTGTGTGTGTGTGTGTGTGTGATCTGTTTGACATTCCCTGTACCTCTCGTCTCTGTGCTATAGGCTCGTCTCAGCTCGGCTGTAGCTCGTGGCGTTCCCAGCGGAGCGAGCTCTTTCCACTAACAAAATGCAAAATACAAAATTAATAAAAACACCCTTTGAAACTGACAAATACGCCTCGGGCAAACTATCGGCCCGCTGGCTAGTTAAAATTTAATCAGTATTTCTTATTTATTTATTTATTTTCACTCGGCCACGCTCATCTTTTTAAAAACACGTTACTCTAGACTCTGTATAAGTGTGTGTGTGTGTGTGTATGTGTGTGTGTGTGTGTGTGTGTGTGTGTGTGTGTGTGTGTGTGTGAAGAAAGTTTGCCTCCATAAAGAATTACATGTTTAATAGGTCCTGACAGTTCACGGACTCGGGCGTTCTCCCGAGGCGTCTGAGCTAATAAAATAAACACACTGGTTTTATCTCTTAACTCTTCACTCCTTCTTTTCTCTCACATGTTTGTTTGTTTGTTTATTTGTTTCTCTAACTTTTAGAAAGATGCTGTAGTTTTAAAAATTAAAAAAGCAGAAACATTTTCACCTTGACATAAGAAAAATACAGATGTTGTATAGATTGGCTAGAAACTAATGTCAGTTGATTTATATGAATATTTTTGATTAAATATTATTATTTCTACATAAAAAATATTTTGTTAATATTTGATCATTTATATAGATGAATACATTTATTTTAATAAATAATCCATTTTATTTAATACCAATATACCATTTTTTTTTTAAGTTTCTACAAAAATTAATTATTTTAACCTTTCAAATTTCATATATTTAAAGCTTTACATCCAGCTTTACATAAAAAGATTTTGGCTGAAAATCAACAATGCATTTATTTAGTGTCTTCAAAAAAATAAAATAAATGTAAAAATTACAAAGCAGTAAACATTTTATCATAAAATGTTTTGTACGGAATTTATCATCTAGATAATATCTCAGAATATTTGAATTGGCTAAAATAACTATTTTAAATTATGTTTTTAAAAAGAGGCTTTTTAAATAGTTTAAATGAATTATTAATTAAAAATGTAAATATTTTTTTATTTTCATTAACAATTTGTTTGATTAATGTCTATTAAACAAATGGTATACAAATGGTATAGAAGATTAGTATTCATTTATAAGATTACAATTTTGTAATTTAACATTTACATAATTTTTTATATTTGCATTTCAAATATGAAAAGTAGGTTTATTAAGTTAAATTTCATAAAGTGTAAATTGGGCAAAAAGAAAAAACTAGAGATGCTATAATTTTGGTTAAACACCATAAGCAAACTTTATATTTTAAAATGAAAGTTAATTTTAATATCTATTAACATCTTTGTATTTTTCACAAGTAGAAATAGAAATCACATTTGGCTATACACAATAAAGTTTAGGTTACCTAAAAATACTTTTTGCTTTCATTTAAAACTTTTATGCAATGTTTTTGGAAAAGGAGTGATTTAATGAAAAATAAAAAGAAATATCATTTTTATTATAAAAAAAAAAAAACTATATTCTTGTAAATTAACATAATTTTTATGTAATATTAGAGTCATGAATTTTAATAAATTATTTTTCTTGCTAAGAATCCTATTTTGGTCCAACTAGTTATTAGGATCAGGAAAATTATTTGTATTTATTTTATCTGAAATAAAAAATTAAACATTTTTTTGATGTACAATACATCTTTTTGTAAATAACCACATACATACACACACACACACACACACATACACACACACACACACACACTACTGTCACACATTTCATTTCAATGCTCTTGCTCATCCTAACCCGCTTTCTTACTTCCTCAGTTATTAATTAAGACCAAGAAGCGAAGCTTTCAGCAGGAGACTCGTCTAAGAGAAGAAATATTTAAAAGGTTGCTCCTCATTTATATTAATGTTCAATATCTTATGCATGTTATTCTTTAAATATCACATAAAATGTGTTTTTGTGTGACTGACTCATTCTTAATTTTGCATGTACTTTTATGTAAGATGCATTAAATAAATTTTACAATTTTCTTTTTTTTTAACGCTGATGTCAGGGGAAACTGAGGGTTTGACAGTCGAGCTCCTGACAAACCATTTCTGATGTTTAACCCTGAGCTTCACCTCAACTTATATAAAAAAACAAGCACTGCTGCAGGTAAAGTGCATTTTTATTTTTAAAAAACTCAGTAAAAACAACATTTATAACAGTAAGACGTAAATAAAATGCTCAGCGGTGCTTATAAAGGCCAGTAGGACTGTTGTGATTAACGTGTGATGAGACAAATTTCAACACACTGCTTTTATTTTAAGTCCATTATGCTCTGTGAAGTCGTATGCTGTCCTCCTTTAGAGCTCTTGCACGTCCAGACACCATTTTGTCTTTCGATCTCTCTGTGGTGTTTTGATGTCAGTCAGGTGCTATTACAGTTTTATCAGTTTCCAGTTGACAAAAAGAAAAGAGATTTGTGTTTATCCAGCAGGTAGACGAGGATCTTCCTGGTCAGAGACGAGCCCCTGTTGGTTACCCCTCAGGTGGCATCATGAAACATATGTTCAGTAAAAACACAATACAATTATGTTTGCTAATTTAGACAACATGTAGTGCATTAAATTGGGTCAAATGCTTTCATTAGGATTATTAAGATTCTCTTTGTATTCACACATTGGCCAGTTCATTAAGGACATTTTAACGCCAAATTCTGACCCGACCATCTGAATGTCACAGCAGAAATCATCAGAATGAGACTCATCAGACCAGGTGACGTTTCTCCGATCTTCTGTTGTCCGATCTTCTGTTGGTGAGACCATGTGACCTATAGCCTGCACTGTTCTGACAGGAGCGACACCCAGTGTGGTCTTCTGCTTCTGTAGCACATCTGCACAAGGTTCCATGTGTTGTGAGATCAGAGATGCTCTTCAGCAGACTTCGGGTGTAACGAGAGGTTATTAGAGTTCCTGTTGCCTTTCTATCAGCTTCAACCAGTCTGGCCATTCTCCTCTGACCTCTGACCTCAACAAAGCATTTTCACCCAAAGAATTACCCTCACTGGGGATTTTCTCTTTTTCACACCGCTCTCTGTAAACCGTGATGGGTGTGTGTGAAAATCCCAGTCGATCAGCAGTTTGGGAAACACTCAGACGAGCGCGTCTGGCACCAACAACCACGCCACCACACTCAGAGTTAATTAAATCACCGTTCTTCACAATTCTGATGCTCGGTTCAACCTTCAGCAGATCATCTTTGTCATGTTTACATGCCTAAATGAGTTGCTGCCATGCGATTGGCTGATTAGATATTTGTGTAGACAGTTGTAAAAAAAAATTAAAAAAATAATCTGGCATTATGTAAAAAAGTAATTGCCCCCTATACCTAATAACCAGTTGTGCCACCCTTGGTAGCAACAACTGCCAATGAAGTGTTTGCAATAACTAGAAATTAGTCTTTCACATGGCTGTGGAGTAATTTTGGCCCACTCTTCTTTGCAGAATTGTTTTAATGTAGCCACATTGGAGGGTTTTCGAGCACAAACAGCCTGTTTAAGGATCTTAATCAGACTTTGACTAGGCCGTTCCAAAACATAGAAAGTCTGGTTGCTATTATGTTTTCCAACATATTTAACATAGAAAGA
>JAQMYG010000007.1:27341029-27356522 GCA_030014215.1 Clariallabes teugelsi
TTTGTTTAAGATTCCACTCAAATATAAATCATTGTCGACTGTGTGTAGTGTTGCAGCTTTACACATGAGGGTGTAACGATGAAAGAAAATTTAATAAAACGGCAAAAATAGTATCAGATACTGTAGAACATTACAAAGTAGCTGTAAGTCATTTTTTACCTCCATCTACAATAAAACCTGTTTTAAAATTTTAACCCTAGGAAAAGCTCTCTCATGTCTAAGCTGCTGTTTATTATTATTATTATTGTTATTATTATTATTAATATTATTATTATTATGATCCTCACTTCAGTGGACCGTCATACTCTCACTACAGTGTTTTAAGTCTCTGAACAATCTGACCCACACTTTGAATAACACAGCCCTTGAGTCTGAACTGACAGATGATCAGTAAATTTATTTATTCAGTCCTGATCTGATCTCATGATTTAATTATTTGCATTCATTTATTTATTTATTTTTCTCTCCTCTCATCATTATTCTCTGGTCTGTTTTTCTTCACTACTGTATCTTTAGAATAACTTTCATAAACTAATCTGAAAGTGAATGGTTCTCTATGTTTTGGAATATCTGTTGTGCTTTATAATCATATTAAGTGTACTGTATGTATGCAGAACAGAGGCTGGCCTGGATGTGTGTATAACACTGGATTTCCAAGCACCTGAAACCCCTTTTGTGTAAGAACTAATGGTGGACGATGGTGTTTTTGTGTATATGTGTGGGTGAATTAGGTGCACGATTTTGAGAAGAAGAAAAAATGGCCCCCTGTCCATGATTTTTAATAGTAGGCCTGGCTATAAATTACATACTGTATATCAAAATGGTGAAGCACTTTCCCATTTGTTATCCAGCACAGCACCCCTAGTGGTCACTAGTACACTAGTGCTAACTATACAGTTAGCAGAGAATGTGATTAAACCTGGCGATTGTTCACTGAAACACACCTGTGATGCATTTGTGTCTGTCTCAGCCTGTCAGGAGAGACAATTCAGCTAATTAGCAACACCCTGCTAGATGTCATGTTAGTTTTGAGAGCAAGAGAGAGAGAGAGAGAGAGAGAGAGAGGAGGCCATATTGAACAGCCAGTATTGATTAATGTTGTGTGTCAACGCACGCTTAATTAAGCAGCATGAGGCCTTGTGTCTATGCAACAATGCTGAACACACAGAGGACAGAACAAGGTACATACACACACACACACACACACACACACACACACACACATCAAGTAATCAAACATAAGGGGGAAAAAAGCAAGGAGAGTTAACATGTTTAATTCTGGAAAATCAGAAAGCTTGTCTTTCTTTCAGTTCATAAATTGTGCATATGAAATGTGTACAATGAAATCTGAACACAATAATATTGAGTCATCGAGCATTATACATATTACTAGAGATGTTTACACATTGCATACAGAATAAAAGGTTTATTTGTGTTGGTTTATTTGTATCATTTAAGCATCCAAGCATTTCATATCAAAGGTAACCCTCCGTTCCTGGCAGTTCTTATTAAAAAAATATTTAATAAGGCAAGGCTGCACGGTGGCTTGGTGGTTAGTACTGTGACCTCGGACCTCCCGGGTCTGGGTTCGAGTCCTGCCTTGGGTCTGTGTGCATGGAGTTTGCATAGGCAACCTTGGGTGACCAGAAAGGCGCCTATATAAGGAAAATGCAGTATTATTATTATTATTATTATTTTCTCCCTGTGCTTGACAAAGACTAGACTTGGCTCCATGTTTGTTGTGAAACACACACTTTACAAGATCCAATCAAAATCCAGTAGATAAAACTGAAACATCATCCATCCCAAATACACCACGTGTGATTTCTGTTGAAAGCTGTTCAGCGAGGCTTTGATGTGAGCTTACTAATTGTACAAATAAAGTAATAACAATGCTGTGTGTGTGTGTGTTTACTGTTTACTCCACAATCCAAGCCTTAAGCCATACACAGTTAAGCACTACCAGGACGTGTGCAAGTCTCCGCTTGATCTCAGAGGGATTTCCGGCTGAACATCACAAACAACAAATAATCCAGCAACAATAATAATAATAATAATAAGTGAAAAAAGATATTCTCAAAGCAGGGTGCTTAGGAAACGCCTGGAAGTTCATCAGGAAAGAAAACAGAAAGAAAGTTTGACTTCTTCTCTTTGATCTCACTGATTACGGTTTACACCAGAGTCTCGATCGCTTCAGGACAACATCCTCTTCACAATAATTCTCAATGACAATCTGACTAATTCCTCTCATCGTTAAATTCCAGCTCTCAAAAGGTTCATTTTTTTTAAAGAACAGATTTTGCTCTCATTTAAAGGTTCTCGGTCAAGAGCTCGGAGATAACAAGCTCCATTTTTCATACAGTTGTAAAAAAAAAATTTTTTTAAAGCAAGGCTTAATAAACTATAAAAAAGACAACGGTTGTGAATTTTTGTTGTAAGATTAAGCTCTCTGTTCGTCTAAGGAAAAGAAAAAAGAAAAAGAAAGAAGGAGGCCCGAGCTTCATCAGGTGCATTAGCACCATCTTCATTTTGGAATCAATTTTGGAGTCCAAATAATGAGCAGTTAATTATTGACAGGGCCGTGATGAATTTTTAACAGCGGCGATGGGGTTTCACTCGGCTGGACGCATGTGTAGAGGAGTGGATTGAGTGTGAGAGAGAGAGAGAGAGAGAGAGAGAGATGGCTTCTGACCTGGAATATCTGCTTTTCCTCACAGAGCGTGTAGTTCGGCTCGGAGCTTGAGAAGATAACATGAGTTCACATGTACAGTACGTACACATGATCAAATTTTGACTTTCTATTTTTTCAGTCACTTTGTCATTGTACTGTAAATAATTGATGTCTCTGTGATGTTCCTGACGTCTGATTTCATATCGCTTATGCTATGTTAGCTCATGGGGGGATGGGAGGGTGGCTGAAGCTTATGGAACTCTGGGCACAAATTTCAGGTTAGCCGAATGTTCTTCGAGCATTTTAATTTTTGGTTCCTAGAAAGTTAAGGTGTCCTGTTTTCTGGGAACTCCTGGAATGCTTTGGTTAATGTTTTGGAAACATTTTGCATAACGTTCTAGTGTTCAAATGTTTTAAGAACTAACGACAGTGTTAACATCAGAGCCAACATACTGCCAAGAAACATACAGTCATCTTCAAAAATTAGTACCCCACTTTTAGTTAAAAACTAAAAATCACCTGATTGCAGCAGGTCTCAGTATTACAGGTGGGCAATACTAGGTGTACCCATTACTGCTTTCCCCGAAATTAAGTGGGTAAGTTATAGCCAGGTGCTGCTAATTATCAGCGCTTGATTAATTGCAGGTGTGCAGACCTCTATAAAAGCAGAAGTTTTGTCAGTTTGCTGGTCTGGAGCATTCAGGTGAACCAGCAAACTGACAAACCAGCAAACTGTGTGTTAAGAAATGGTCTAAGAGAAGCCATATTTGCTGCACATAAGTATGGGAAGAGTTATAAACCCATTTCCAAATAATTTGGAGTTCAATGTTGTACAGTGAGAAAGATTATTCACAAGTTGAAAAGCATTAAAGACATTTCTCAATCGTCCTATGAGTGGACATCCCGTCACATTGCCCCCAAGTTTTGCAATGGTCAGAGAAATAAATAAAAAAAATCCAAGAGCTACATCTCAGACCCTACAGGCCTCACTGAGCATGGTGTAAATATTGAAGTCCATGACAGCACAATAAGAAAAAGACTGAAAGTACAGTTTGCCAGGAGAAACCTCATCTATCTAAAAGCAAGACTGAGGTTTGCAAAACTGCATCTGAACAAAGCACAAGAACCCTTCTGGAACTATGGATGGATGAGACCAAAGTGGAGTTGTTCGGCCTTACTGTAATGCCCAGAACCAGTTTTTGTAAAAACCAAATACCCACTGTTAAAGCATGGCGGTGGCGGGGTGATGATTCAGGCTTGTTTTTGCAACCTTGGGAACTGGGCACCTTGCTGTCATTGAGTCGATCATGAATACTCTGTATACCAGAGTACTAGAGGCAAATTTGAGGCCATCTGTCTGACAGCTAAAGACTGGTCGAAATCCAGTCATGCAACAGGACAATGACACCAATAAATCTACATCAGAATGGCTGGAAAATAACAGACTCAAGGTTTTGGAATGGCAGAGTCAAAGTCCTCAACACAACTGAAATACTGTGGCGGGATTTTAAGAGAGCTACAAAGTGGTCTGAACAACCTTCTGTAATTCTTTGAGTGTTTGGAATCAGGAACAGGTTGTTTGCTGCTTTCTGTACAGTGTGTGTAAGCACTCGTCTCTTTCTTTTTTTCCAAGTCCTTGGCATTTCCAGTCCAGTCTCACTGGACAAGGTACAGGACCTGGGCAGTTTCAGAGGAATGTTTTTGTTTGTTAAGCCACACAGTGACCTATGAATCATTTAAGCATAAAAACATCTAACTTAAGTCATGAACCAGTGAGAAACAGGTGCAGATGATGACAGATGGTGATTAGTATACTGCTGATGCTGAATGCTGAGTGGTTGAAACGAGACGAGAGGGGAAATGAGGTTGCTGTTGCAGTAAAACATTTGTTCCCATTATTTTAATTTAATCTACATCTTTAAATGTAATTTAATACAGACATGTGGTCATGACCAGGGGGTCAAGACTATTGCACAGTACTGTAAATGTATACCCTGTGTTTTAGAGTAGTGATGTAAAGAGATGGAGTGTGTTACAAATTCAAGTACAAGAAGTTCCCATTTTTGGGGAAAAAAATAACTTTTCAGACATTTGACCTTGCCGTGACCATGACTCATGAAGTTTGAGTTTATTCCAAAATCAAATCAGTTCAAGTTGAAAAACCAGTGCCTTCACCAAATAGTGACAATGATTTTATTTATTTATTTATTTAGATTATTAGATTTATTTATTTATTTATTGGATGTATTAAATAATCACAGGGTTCCGCCATTCTGACGAGTTTGCATAAAAAGTGTGAAATAATGGTTACCATTCAACTTCCAATCTTGCCTCAATAAGTCACATCAGGAAAAATAAACATGCCACCACATGACAAGATGCTGTGCGACATCCAACACAAATTCTTGCTAAGTGTGCTCTAGTTAGCATGTTTTGTCATGGATGTTATGACACTTCATGACAACTGTTATAATGCACGACAAAAAGGTGTTACGAATTTGTATAAAAGGTAAGAATTCATATAGTGACATGTCAATCGTGCGGGTGTAATACCTCTTTTACATACACACTATTATTATTTACTTATTTATTTATTTATTTATCTATTTATTTATTTCAACCACTTTGAATCCTCATTCTAGTTGTAAGAAAAAAATTTTTTTTTTTAAAGATATGGGGAAACACGGTGATGATCGCTCTACACACTTATCAGCATTTCAATCTTGCTTTGTTTTTCAGAATTTTTTTAATATAATTTAAGGCTTGGTATTAATCTATTTATAAGCAATTAACACATTGTTTACCACTTAAAGGTTAGCTAGTAATTAATTATTAATTCATGAATAATTACTGGTATGAATATTGTATACTGTATGTATAAATATGTATGTGCAATTGTTATTCAGGCAAATTAAAGTGACTTAGTTTTATTTATTTATTTATTTATTTTTTATTTAATTTTATTTTGATTAATTAATGTCTGATAGCATTTAAAATAAACAAATTTGCAATTATTTTATTTCCGTGTTTAATTAGTAATCTGAGTGTTATCTGTACAGTTTGTTACTGATTTGCGAGTGAGATGGAGAAACGGTGTAATTTTAGATGGTGCTAGATCAGACACGGGTTCCTAATATCTGACAAAAGGAAACAAGACAGTGCTGGAGCACTGAGTCAAACCATCTGCCTGGACAAATTGATTGATCTGAAAGAATTGTTATCTTTTTTGTAAAAAAAAAAAAAAAAAAAAAAGGGTGGGGGGGGGGGGGGGCGTGTAAAAGGGAGGAGGAGGAGATGATGCGGTGAAGTGTGAAAAGCCTTGTCAGGGTCTGGCGAATCTGAGGTGGTTGGCATAAACGCCATGGAGGGACGCAACTGGATCTGAATCTGTTATTCAGAATGAAGAGATGGAGTGTCGGTGGCACGGTGGTAGGCCTCTTCTCTGCCATGCTGAAGGCCTAGGTTCATGTCCCAGCCAACACCCCACATCTGGCCCCTGGGCACTGACCCCAAGTACTGATAAAAATATTAGGGTTGCATCAGGAAATGCATCCGTCATAAATAATGTACAAATCGAATAATGAGCAAGCAATTACCGCTTATATCTGATATCTTCACTAAATCCTCTGGATTCTGCTGTTTATTGGGCCGAGAGAAATATTGGATTGTAACAGAGCCAGCGAGGTCATGAGTTGCCTGGAGAGTCAGCATATTGTATCCATATCCATTTCGTATAGTGTGTGTGTGTGTGTGTGTGTGTGTGTGTGTGTATGTGTGTGTGTGTGTGTGTGCGTGTGTGTGTGTGTGTGTGTGTTTGTATGTGTGTGTGTGTGTGTGTGTTTATGATAAACACTCAGTGCTCTTGCTGGCTCCCTCCCTCCTGTATGAATGTGCACGATGGTTTATTCCCCCACCTGATCCTCACAGGAGACCCCCTGCGTCGCTTCTGGCAGCTGAGAAATGTCATTACAGACCGATGATGAATAATAGAATCGACCACATCGTCACTGCGTCCCTCACCTTAAATCTAATTAACACCGCTGAAGGTCACTTAACCATCTTAATGAGATCGCGTTTAAGCTTTTCAACACACCCATACTGTCGCGCCATATCTGTGTGCAAATTGGGAATTTTATAAATAATCTCACTCTCTCTTTTCTTTTCTTCCAAAAGAAACACAGGATGAAGTAGGAAAACCCTCCATTTCATGAAAACAACCAACAAAGCGTGTGATAAGTCATTGAAATTGAAATGACGTGCGCTGAAAGGGCGTTTTGTCGCCCCGTCGTACGTTCACACAATGTAAAATTAGTGTTCATACACCACAATGCGTTTAGGAGCGAGAGAATGCGAGTGTTGCTCCAATTTGCGGATCATTTTCCTCTTTTCACACCCAAACACGCATCCGTCTCGGAGAAAACAGCAGCTCGGGCGCCGTGCAGGTGGAGACGCGGAACCGCATTCCCCTTTTCTTCTTCTTGACTGTGATTTTATTTATATTGCGAGTGTTCCAGCTGTCAGCCCTCGTTAATGAGCATAAGGAATTGCAGCAGAATGCATAAGCCGGTGTGTGATTAATTCATACAGCACATATAGGAGGGAGTTTCACAGGTGCAGTGTGTTTTAGGCACGGAGCGAGGGGTGAAAGACGCAGAGTTAATGACTCGCGTGTCTTCTCAAGTGCATTCCTTCATCACAATCATGCAAATCATGGCAAAAGGTTTCCCTGTTTTGTGTCAGCTCTACAGTAAAACTTTAAAAATTTGGATTTAAAAATATTTTTTGCATGGAATTCTGGGAAAATCTTAACAGTACTGTGGACTATACTTTATTGTATTACGGTATTACAACACCGACATGACTTTACTGTAGTAACACAATAAAACACACATTAACAAGCTTTTATTAGCTTTTAATTTTTTCTTCAAATAGCATTTTTTAAGTAACAGCAATATTTTAGCAAAGCAAATAATACTCCTTGATGCTAAGCAACGTTAGGCCTAGCCAGCTAGCTAATGTTTGCTAGTCTGATATTTTGAACGTTATAGCTTGCTTTCTTGTTTTATTTAATGCCATTTTGAAATCTTGTGTTGTTCTTATGTGCACTGTTGAAATGACATTTTGTGGTATTAACAGTACTGTAATGTATTTAACATGTAGTTCTGTACAATTACAGTTCTTTATTTTCATGCAATTTTCCATTACTGTAAATATTGCTATAAAAATGCTTAAAATATTAAATGTATTTAGTTGAAGTAAATAAAAATAAGTAAATTACTAAATAAAAATGCATTGTAATATTTTTATAATTGTTTATTAAATCTTAAATTGTTCATCAATAAATATTAAGTAATAATCTATGACTGATTTAATCCTTACTTATTTTTAAAGTATGAATTTGTTCATATTTATTAACATACAGTAAATTAATTACCAGAAGTTACTATCTGCAGTAATAAATTTGTGTTTATGTTCAATTCTGGACCAAAACCTGCATAAAACAGACTATAATTGTAAAGGAACCTAAAGAAAATAATGATAAAATCTGAACATAACTGATCACCAAAATCTAAATCTTCCTCATCTACAGAATATTTCTCATCATCCTGAGGTAAAGAGCGACTCTAAGCATGTTTTAAAACCACAGAATGTTTGATTTCTCCCACAATCAGGCTGTGATTAACCTAAATCAACAATTCCCTCCGTTTTAACCTCATGTCAACACCAATCAGCATCTTAAAGTGAGATAATCAGAGCTCGTGCCACGCAGACTCGGTCCTGTCCTGCGTTTATCCCAGTAGCCTGCATGGATCTTTTTCTCCTACCTATTAGCAGTGTAGGCAGGATGCCAAGGACTAAATGGAGGGTTAATTTTCTTAATTGGCTGTGAAAACAGGTAAGGTAAGTCAGGCTTTAATTAGTCCTGCACGGCTTTAACGATGTAATTATTTAGGAGGCCGTGGCTTTGTTTGCTGCTGACACAAGGGAGGGCCGGCAATGGATGGAGACGAATGCCAGTTGCTCTTTTTCATCTTCATTTTAATGGAAATAAAGCAAACAGTGAGCAAATGAGACAATGTTAATACAAGAATCGTGTAATTCTGCTCCTGATGAATTATTAAATACAGTTGCATGGAATGACTAGGAAAGTGCCTAGGAGTATGTTTGTTTTAAGTTTTACAAAGGTTTAAAGGAAAATAAATATGTGTTATTTGTTACAGAAAAATGCAATAATAATAATAATAATAATAATAATAATAATAATAATAATAAGCTTACATGGCAGTTTTCATTAAAGGGCAACACAAGAAAAATACATATTAAAAAACTAAAATATATACTACATACTGTATAAGTACAAATGCGTTAACAGATATTAAAATAGACATAGCTTTTAACCACATAGACATAGCTTTTGTTTGTTAATGAGAAACAAATAAACAAATATATTTAGAAAACACCCCTTTTTCAGAAGTTTTATATATATATATACACTCATTAGCTTTAGATTAATCAACATACAAACATGCTTACTCATTAAATATATAATATTACAGTTCAATTTGTAAAATAACAAAAGACACTCCATATTTATTCACACTTTGGATCTTAAAGTCACAGAGATGTCAAAAATGACATAATTCAACAATCTGACCTCCAAACTTCTGAGTAACGTCGAGTGCAGCAGCAACTAAAAAAAATGCAGATTATTAAAGTAAACAGCATACTGAGAGCAAAATCACTAAGTTAATTCTAAATAATAAAAAATAATAATAAATTTCGCTCCTTACTATTTTGCTCCCTTCTGTTGTCAAATGTTGTCAAATTTCACTTCGGTACTCTGTATCTAATTTGCTGCAGAGCAGACGGCCCGATTCACTCAGGATGGAAAGAGGTTCTGTGGGTCTAATAACTGTTTTGCGGATTCCTTCAAAAATCGTTGCAAAATATCTTAGCTATATGTTTGTAAATTTTAATACAATTTGGTCAAAATAGCTTTCAGAGTTCACGGTAATTTTTTTTCTCCATAATTTATTTATTGCAAATCCCCCAACCTGTCTTTAAGAGACACAAACCAACCAGACGGGGCGAAGGCAATCGCATGCTTTCTCCAGGCAGCCGACATCATCTTTTTGAACTGCTGCTCAGACAATGTCATTAGGACGTAACACACTCACAGGAAAAAACCTTCTGCTTGTGTGACCTCAAAAGTGCCCATGAGTTCCTAGTGTTATTGAGAACAACACACCAGAACTTCCTCTTGAGAACACGGCCAGTTCTGACCCTAAAACTTCTGGCCATCATCAGGACCCGAACAGATCATCTGTGGCTTTTTGTTGTGGAACTCTGGAAGTTTTAAATAAAAACAGTCCATCCATAAACTTTTACATGGTAACTTAAAGTAGATCATATGATAATGTGAATTTTTCTTCTTTTTTTTTATCTTTGTGATCAGCTGCTTAACTTCCTGAGTCCAGGTTGGCAGAAAACTCTTATAATTCATACTTGTAAATGTTACATATGGTGTTACATCCATATCACACCACCACATGACACGACAACGTCACCCTGTTCTGTACATTACAGATCGCTGTCATGTGATTATTGTACACAGTGTCTTCATCAGTTCTGTCGTTTCACTCCTTCGTCAGGTTTTGCTCTTATTTCATTTCAAACTCAGAGTGTTTTTGTGAATGTGTTCTCTACTTTCCACTTTTCTAACAGTGTAGGTTTTCCTTTTATTCCACCTGCGTGACTAACCCAAGTCTGTCTTTTGATTATTGCTGATTATTGTAAAATTTTCATTTCATGACTGAAATTCTCGGTGATCAACAACACAACAAAATGCTCACCTGTTTCCATTTCATGTCTTTCCATTTCAATTTCTTGTTTTTTCTGTATTTTCTATCAGAGCTTTAAAAAGCTTTACAACACAAAATGAATTTTCAGGGAAATAAATGTGTCTGTTTTGTTTTAACAATTCTCAAAAAAAAAAAAAAAGATAATTTCATCAATTTAAAATACGTCTACATGCCATACAGTACTGTAGTTCAAGTTTAAGCAGTGAGGTCATGAAATCATCAAAGAGTCTGGACCGATGTTGATTTAATTTGTTTTATTCCTGTTTAACTGATCTTTATAGTCAGATTTTGTATGTAGAAACATTTTATTATTTTCCATTGTGTAGGTGCGTAACAGAATTTCCTTCCATGTGGAAAACTTTTGAACTTTTGAAGAATACCTTGTTTATTTTTTAATGCATTAAGATTAAAAAATAAACAAGGTATAATATAATATGATATTCTAATATATTATTCTATATATCATATATACTTATAGCAATTAGTAAATAAATCAGTAATAAATAATGAATAGAAATGTTAAACATTTAGTGGTTAGTAAAATATAATAATAATAATAATAATAATAATAATAATAATAATAATAATAATAATAATAATAATAATAATAATAAAACCTAAGACAGAGCTTAAGGGTTAAAATTAGAGGAAGAAGGGACAGACAAGTGAAAGACGAGTGAAAGACAAGTCGGTCTGTTTGGTCTCTATAGAAAGTGCCGTGTCCATTCTTGTGACATTAAAGACGTACCTGCAAATGTGCTTTTAAGCCGCACCGAGTATGTTTTTTATTCTTTTTTTCCGGCTGACATCAAGCTGCTAATGATTTTAATGAGAGCTCCTTCCCAAGTCATCCCTTTCTCTCTTTCCGTTTTTTTTTTCATCGAACACATCACACTAAAACAAAATCAATGCACAAGGATTAATTAGACCCCTTTTAGACGCCTTCTGCTGTATTTTCGCCTTCTTTTCTCACCCTCGGTCCCTCCCTCACTCTCTCCCTCTCTCTCTCTCTCAGATGAAGGGATGCTGTGTTGTATTTAAACGGTGTTATTTGACATTTAGATGCAAGAGAGGGATAAAAGCCGAGGAGAAAAACAGCAAACACGGGGACAGTTTTTGACAGTTCTTTGTCACGCCAAGGGAGAAGAAAGGGGACCGGCTGCGAGATGTGACTTTGAAGCGGCGGAAATTTATAATGAAAAATTTAAGCTACAAGAGAGAGGGGGTGGAAAAGAAGAAGAAGAGGAGGAAGAAGAAGGAGGAGAAGGAGAAGAAGAAGTTGAACCATTCATTTGGCTCTGCATGCATTAGCAGGACAGGCAATTCAAATTCATTTTTTTCCTGTGTGTTTTGGTAAATTTTCTTTTTTTTTTTTCTTCTTTTTTTTTTTGCTATAATAAATATCATAGAGAATTGCTTTGATATTTATTTTGGGCAAATTTGTTCCTGAGACTGGACCGGTGTTAACGAGGAAAAGGGAGACAATAATCAGGAGGTGTCCTGCCTCTAATGAGAAGGTCATTGCACTCTAATTATCACAGACAGCTCTGCATCAGTTCTTCAAAGGCACCAGGAATGTGCAGACAATGTAACACACACACACACACACACACACACACACACACACACACACACCTGAACCTCAATAATATTCTCATTACAGAGCAACATCATAAGCTGCATTGTGAACCCAAATGTTAAACCTTTAACCTAACTGCTCCTCGGTTCCTCGGTCGATTCGTCTCGCAGTGCCCCTTAAACGTGTGTGTGTGTGTGTGTGTGTGTAGGTTTGTGTGTGTGTGTGTGTGTTGTAAAGGTCCTGTTTCCATGTGATTTGAAGGCTAAGATCTATTAATTGGCTAACAAAAATCCCCAAGTAGACCTTTTTGGTTGTTTAAACATTGTGACAACATAACGGACATTGAGAATACAGTGCTGTGCAAAAGTCTTAACCCCCCCTTCATTACATATTAAATCATATTAAATGGTGTAGATTAAATTTATAGAAATGGGAACAAATGTTTTACTGCAACAATTTTAAAAAGAGTTGTTTATGCAGCGACCTCAGCAGCGACCTCATTTCCCCTCTCATCTGTTCCAACTACTCAGCATTCAGCATCAGTAGTATAACTAATCACCGTCCTGATTTCTCACTGGTTCATGCCTTTCTTTAGATGTTTTTCTTTATGATTTATAAGTCACTGTATGGCTTAACAAACAAAAAATACACATACAGGGTACAAAGGTACAGGGACTGGACTGAACACAAGGGACAAAAACTGGCCAAAAAAGAATGAGAGGCCAAAAGTGTTTCAGGAAGCCTGGAGAACTATTCTCCAAGGCTATAATAAAAATACAAGAAAGTCTGGCTCTTTGAAAAAACATGTAGAAATCAGGGCTCAAGACTTTTGCTCAGTACTGTACATCCTTGCATTGCTTCCACTAGGTTTTGTTTATCTCAGAAACTAAGTTGACTTCGGGGTTCCTGAGGGGTTCACCAGGGACCAGTGCAGTGAGTCGATTCAGAGTCGATTCCCTTCCCGCAGTGCGTCGATTCAGAGTCAATTTACTCCCTGCAGTGAGTCGATTCAGAGTAGATTCACGTTCTCACAAGAGTTCACTTAGTCCACCTCGCACAGACACTTTCACTCTCGAGTGTGTCCTCCCCTACCAAAAGAACACACACAGGGGGAGAACACACCAAACATTGATTATATGTAAGTGCACGTGTATGTAGAGTATAATTAACACAGTACTGTATCAAGGATATTATATCCACCTGTATTTACTCCTTCTTGTTATTCATAAAGTGTTTTCAATTTTCTTTGGGAATTAGAAAGTTAAATGGAATATCTTTCTCCATATTTAGCTCGCTGTATATTAAGAAAGGGTGTTACATAAACAAAACTCTAATACATCATAACACACTGTTGATCATAGTTAAATTCATGTAGGACTTGTTTTACACTGCTACTGCTAGGTGTAATTAATAATAATAATAATAATAATAATAATAATAATAATAATAATAATAATATGCAATGTAACATACAAATCTGTACATTTATCATTAATACTCACACCATACCATGAATATTCAAACTACGTCCATCTTTGGGGAAAGATCAGTGCATATGCATGAGCTAATGTGAATTATATATTAAATGCATCAGAGAATATAGTCTTCTTCAGTTCACCTCGAGCTGCTGGATATATGTGAGGATTTTAATTTGATGTTGCTGAGACATCCTTATAATGCATTATATAGATTCTTTATAAAGCATTTACTTTCTGTGTGTGTGTGTGTGTGTGTGTGTGTGTGTGTGTGTGTGTGTTATAGCCTCCCTGACAGCACTGTGGTCAGATACTGTAGGTGTTTGTATTGTAGATGTTTCTAGGGTTTCTGGACTGCAAATCTGAAAATGTGAAATGATTTCCTACATTTCATTTCACACCCAAAACCACAAAACCAGGGCCAGATTCTAATTACACTCCAGGGGGGCAAGTGGGTGAAGGATGAGGACTTGAGGAAGCAGGATGCGCTTTTAAGGTACAGTTGGCAGAGGGGATGCGAGGACGAGGAAACAAAGTATAGGAGGATGAGGAAATGAGAGGATGTGGTGATAAGGTGCGAGATAATAAGAGGATGACGACATGAAGTATTAGAGGGTGAGAGGATGAGGAGATAAGTTACAAGGGGATGAGGAGAGGAGATATGAGAAAGGGAATTAGGTGATTAGAGACTATGAGAAGATGAAAAATAATGATGTGAGTGGATATAAGGGATAAGAAGGTGAGGATACAAGGGGATGAGGCGATGAGAGGATGAGGATTTGAGAAGACAGGATGAGCAGCTAAAGGTACAGTTGGCAGAAGGGATGCGAGGATGAGGAAATAAGAGGAAGTGGTGATAAGGTACAAGACAAGACAATGAGATGATCAGGACTTGAAGTATAAGAAGATGAGGTGATAGGGTACACTGGTATGAGGTTATTGGAGGCTAAGAGAGGATGAGGGTATGAAAGAATAGGTATAGAAGAGGACATAATGTATAAAAAGATGAGGATACAGGGGGATAAGGGAATGAGGGGAAGATTTGTGCAGTTTCACCTGAAAGAAACCGATGTGCTTTCTGAGGAAAGCAGAAAAAAAATAAGATCTGGGATCTGAAATTGTAGCAGTTTATCAGCAGTGTGTAATTTCCACCATTAATCCTTCACAGGTCATTGGTTAGATTCAGCGTTACTGCCAAACCTAAACAAGAGAAAGCTCAATTTTTCTTTCTCTCTCTCTCCTCTTTCGATCTCTATTTCTCTCTTCCTCTCGTCTCTCATTCTTCCATCAGTTTTTGACATTTATTAAGAAATAATTAAAAATGTGTGAGACGAGTCTCAGGCTTTTGTACAGCGACGTTCAAAAACAAATGATTTATTTATAAGGCACAAACAGGGTTGGGGAAAATAGCACATGTATTTTATTATTTATGACATATGTTTTTTTCTTATTTATACAGTCCTGTGATTTTTTTTTGTTTTTTTTTGTAAAGATTCATGCAAAGAGAAAGAAGAGGGAATTTTGTGCTTGCGAACAACTTCTACAGGATCCGGAACGATCGCAGACCTGCTGAGTCCTGGATTAAAAAAACATTCCTTACTGTTGCTATAGTGAAGTTTGTTTCGTTTTTTTTTTTTTTTTAATATATATATAAGGAGATATTTATTAATTTTTTTATTTATGTAAGGAGTCTCCAGTGTCCAAAGCTTTTACAGTCAAGGCCTTTTTGTGGGTTTATACACACACTACCGTTCAAAAGTTTTAGAACACTTGCAAATTTCTTTGTTTTGGTTTAGTGATTTATTTCCTACATTCTACAACAATACTGTGGATTTCAAAACTATAAAATAACACATATGGAATTAGGTAATTACGTAACAACAAGAAAAACAACAGTTAGTTGTTA
>JAQMYG010000007.1:27369564-27380577 GCA_030014215.1 Clariallabes teugelsi
GGAAACCGGAGTACCCGGAGGAAACCCACCAAGCACGGGGAGAACATGCAAACTCCACGCACACAGAGACGGGAATCAAGCCTGGCTGGGAATCGAACCCGGACCCTGGAGGTGCAAGGCAAATATTAACAAAAGAGGAATTAGGTAATATTTAATGACACAATTGTTTTAATTGAATATTAATTAAAATTAAATGCGAATATGGTAAAGTAGATTACAATGCAGATTATTATAATTATAAAAATAATAATAATTATTATTATTACTATTATTATTCAGGTTAATAAGGTAAATTTTAGCCTTTTTTCTGAATTCCTATTTGTAAACAGATAGTTCATAAATAAATAATTATAATTGTTTATTATTGTAGTGAACTTCTTCAAAATCTTATTTGGAGGATACCAGAAGAATTCAAGATACCTTTTTTCTTCCCATTACATCCATCACTTCATGGATTTATTGATCAGTCGGCAATGAAAATGCCATAAAAATGTCAATTGTTAAGTCCTTCGATTTAAACGGTAAACTTGGGAAATCTTGTTTGCCCTGTGGAAATCTGTAATGCCAAAATAAATTTGATTTTTGTTTTTAATGAAGCAGTACATAAATACCCAAGAAAATCTAGCATTATTAAAAAATCATCAAGCAGCAAATGAGAAAACCCTGTAAATTGATATTATTAAGCTGTTGAATTTTGCAACAAAAAATTGAAGGAGGTAAAGATAAACTCACTAACAAAGTCAGTAAAGCTTGTGCATAACTTACTTACTAGAGGCACAATGTGATGTTTTTAGGACATTTAAGAAACAAGTTATGCAATTTTATATTAAGTTCATCATCTTGCTTTGAAGAACAAGAGGAAGAAAAAGAAAATCTTAATATCTCTAATCTGAAAAATTGTTCTATTAGTGGCGTTTTATTTCTCTTACACAGTACCACATAACCTGACAATGGAGACTCCTTCCATTGAATGTTCAACATCTGCTAAGAGAACCCTTAAAGAACCCTGCTTTTTAATAGTAACCCAGTTAATACTTTAATCCTTATTTCCATGTTTCAGGATCAAAAGATGATGAGGATTTCTCTTTTTTCAAACTGACATGGAAGTCGCATCCATCATAGAAACAACACTGGGCTTGACGTGTTCAAAGAAAAATATCAAGGTTAGCTGTGCTGACTGATGTGTTTACTGATTTTCTGCACCATCATGATGAAGGATAGTTACAAAGATGGCTGTGAATTTAAACTTTATATTATCTATATATATTATCTGTTGAAATCCATGCTAGGGGACCTGGGATTGTACTCAAACAAAATTAGTTAGCATATTAAATTTTATGTCAACATACTTCGGTGCTCTGAACTAACTGGATTCTAGTCTAATGAAAAACAAATTTTGTAAGATTTGCAAAACCTATGAAGGTAAATTGCAGGGGAGGAGATCATCCTAAAATTGTAAATTATGTTAGTTACACAAACCGATGCTAGTCTAATATGGTATTATCCAAAAAAATAAAAAATAATTAAATAAATAAGGATAGCATTGTGAAATATAGCCAGCCTAGTGTTAGCACATTAGCAAAACCTTAAACTTACTTATATACTGTACCAGCCAATTACTTTAGCTACTGCAACTCATGTTAGTCTACTTTAGTAAATTGTACCCAGATAGTAAAAACATGGTGCAATTAACTAAATTGACCTCACCTATTTTTTAAATTAGTTGAAGTTGTAGTCTTTGTTCACATGAGCATATATTTCAGACATAGGGCCAGGGGCAATCACCTTGAATTTACAGACTATGGTCCAGTGTACATTACATTAGCTACACGAACTTATGCAATCTAACATTGTATTATTTCTTAAATTAAATACAAGTAATTGAATAAAATTTAGTAATTAATTAATTACAAATAAAAACATGCTAACCTAGTTAAATAGCCAGCTAGTGTTAGCAAATTAGAAAAACTTAACATATACTCTAAACTTTAAACCTTAGCAAATTACTTTAGCTATTGGAATTCATGCTAATTTATACCTTTTTTTAATTGTACACAGATAGTGTTAGCAAACTAGTGAAATCAATGAAATAAAATTTTCAAATTAGTGTCAGTTATGTTAACTACTGGAACCGATGCTAGTCTTATATTGTATTAACAAACATAAAAGGGTAAGTTTCTATCTAAAGTTACGTTGTGGCCTTGTGGATTAAAAACTGCTGGAATTGATGTTAATCTAAACCTCAGTCCGTTATACCCCAATAACATTAGCTATTTAGTAAAATTTATGAGAAATTGATGAAAAGTATCTCAAGTATTCTTTTTAATTAGTTAGAGATTAACTCTTTGTTTAAATAAGCATAATGAAATAGTTCACTGAGGTAACGTACAGGCCAGGGGTGCTGGTTCTCAACTTCAACACTACAGTCCAATTCAATTCAGTTCAATTTTATTTGTATAGCGCTTTTAACAGTTGTCAATGTTGCAAAGAAGCTTTGCACAATCAAAAAAAAATAATGGAAGTTTGTATAAAATGTGAATGTGTATAAATCAAAATGATTATATAGTCCCTGATAAGCAAGTCGAGGGCGATGGTGGCAAGGAAAAACTCCCTGAGATGGTGATAGGAAGAAACCTTGAGAGAAACCAGATTCAACAGGGAACCCATCCTCATCTGGGTGATAACGGCTTGCAGGCACTGATCTGCAGTCATACTGTGTGTTAGGAGGCTGGAAGTTCAATGTAACAGTAGATGAGATCAAGTTCGTTATTGAAGGCTCAGGTAGACTGTAGTAACCTCCAGTCAGTGGATTATCCATCTGCAGATGCCCACTGAGAGACACTGCTAACTACATTGTTTAGCAAGAAAAAGTGATGAATTAGCACCATTCTAATTCATATAAAATGTAATATAATTAATTAATTTATTAAATAATTGTAGTTAATTTGATTGACCTTTAGCTTTAGTAATTGGCTGAATGAAGGAAAAAAAGATGTTTGGGATTTTGTAATGAGCTCTTTGATGGTTTAAATAAAAATGGTAGCAATTAAACATTAAAATTACAGGTAAAAGTATAAATGTAACTAAACAATACATGAATATAGTAATGAAGTGCAAGTTACTCAAGTTTTTTTTCCACTTGTCTCTACTACTGACTAATAGAGTGGGTGGTAAACAAGTGTTTATTTTTCATTAAATTGTTGTGAACATTCTTTGTGAAAAATGAAATATTTACAATTAAAATAGATAATAAACTTGCTTGTGGGTTACAGAGATTCGATACCGTTAAAATATTTTACCAACAATTCCAAGTCGTTATTAACTACATGAGTAATCTCTTGTGTGAATCAGTTGCACACACTTTTTTGCAACACACACACACACACACACACACTCACACACATACACACAAACAAACACAGGGATCAAGGTAAAAGTATGGAGATGAAAAAGCGAGGGTTGGAAAGAAATCGATTGATTTGTCTCCGTTTCCCTTTGTGACGTTCAAGTTTCCTGGATACGGTTGCCATGTCACAGATCTAAAACATGCACACTCGCACACACACACACACACACACACACACACAAAGGAAAACAGTGAAGATTATAATTTTTTTTAATATTGTTCTTTAACAATTGTGTAAGCATAAATTATGAACATGTGATATGTATTATTATTATTATTATTATTACTATTATTATTATTATTACTTTGACCTTAACAGCTTAACTCCAAAACTATTGTCACCCCCCTTCTTCCAAGACACACAAAGACTCAGCTGACCTTTCCTAATCATATATATTTTAGTTTTCTTCACCACAGCTTTTATTGTGTGATTATAAATAATCACAAGTGAAAAGGTGATTAATTTTCCCTACTTAGAGCTTTCCATACAGAAGAGTTGCAAATGTTACAGGAATTATTTTGTTCCTTAAACAAAGGGTGCCAGGACTTCTAGAGTTGACTCAGTAGAGATAATATGTTAAAAAGTATTAACAGCAAGTGAAAAACTCTGTTAATAGATGTTTTTTTTATTTGATTGAGTCATTATTTGATCAGTAACGTAATTAGTGTTTACTTATTCATTTGGCACATAATTAATTAACTGATTGGGTTAATTGCTCAATCCAATGATTGACATGATTGACTAATTCTACAGATTTTATGGGGGAAATACATATTTGATTGTTATCATTTATTTTCTTTATTAGATATTATTTTAGGTTTTGTCTGTGTGTGTGTCCATAAGGAGAGAAAGAGAAGAGTGTTAAGCCGAGTGAAGTGTTTTCAAAGAAGGTAAAGTAAACGTGTCCTTGTGATTGTTGGCACATGTGAAGCCGCGCTGCATGAAATAGGAAATTGTGTAAAAATTGAGTTTTCATAGCCTCTTTACTATCATTGACACTGACAGCAGTGTTTGTGTGTGTGTGTGTGTGTGTGTGTGTGTGTGTGTGTGTGTGTGTTTGCTCAGCTGAAAGCTATGCCTGCTTTTTTCAGCATCTCTAGGTACTTCCTGAAACAAGCACTTGTGCTTCACACTGTCAGAGTGCCCCTTTACTATCAGAGCTGTATTTGGGGAATGAACAGAGAGAGAGAGAGAGAGAGAGAGAGAGAGAGATGTGAATCTGTTTCTGCTTTCTTCACAGTTGAAAATTTTCCCTTCTGTCTCAGAATTGCTTCCTCATGAATCTCAATGCTGGAAAAAGTGTTTGGATTTGTGCCAGCCGGGAAATCGCAGCATTCTCCATTAATAAATATACATGTTCCACTTTATACATGCAAAATACAACCTCCTCCTCCTCCTCCTTCCTCCTCCTCATTGCTTTTCCACAAAAGTGATTTTTTTTTCTTCTTCTACGAAGCTGCCCTTTGATGTGCAACATTCCGTTTGATTTGCTCATTTTAAATTACGTGTGAATTATTTACGCTGCTTGTCGCGTCATCTCCAGCAAACCCTGCGTACGTTGCTCATTGTTGAGTGTTTTAACATCTACGCCACAGTGCTGACAAAAGTCTCGATTCTGATTGGTCAGAAAGTGTTGATTTACTTTCTCGAGCAGCATTTTGTTATTGCTCATCACCATCGATCACAGGAACGTGTTTGACGGAAACTCTAAAAATAAAGAGCGAGTGTAACTGTTGATCTATGAGGAGATGTTTATTTAGCATGTGTGGAAGGAGTCGCCAGTATCAGCACTTTAAGTTTCCTGGCAGACGAGTTTACATTTCTTTGAGGTTTCTCGGGAACGTGAGTAACAATTTGCGATTTTTAAGAACATAAAAGAGAGGCTGTTGAGGGAACGATGTTTATAGCTGCTGTAGCGTAAGTGAGAAGAGGAAACATTAAATGGATTAAAAGTGTGATGTGTCATCTTTAGTAAATAAAAAAAGACAAAATTATATATAGACATATATTATTTTAAAAAACAAAGAAAATATTATTAAATATTTCTTATTATTATTCTGTGCAATTAGAAGAAGAAAAGTTAAAGCTTAAAGTAATAATAGTAAAAGACATATACTGTATATCTTAAAATTCATTTGCTCTTTTTTTTGTGAAGTGTTGCTTTCGTATAAGAGAAATGAAACACTATTAAATGATTTAATAGAAAAAAATTATCAGCTGTGATATTTTAACTCCACTCTCTGTTGTTTTACTATAACAGTGTTATATACACACAGTTGTTATCATTTATTTATTGATTTGATGCACGATTAAAGAATAAAAATGTGAAGCTTTTGTGCCTTTGTGTAGAAAGCCTCATTTACAGACAGTTTGTAACCTCCTGGCAGAGGGAGTCATGTTTTTTGTTAAAATATCCCGGAGATATCCTGGTCAGTTTCGTGGATTTTTCCACATTCTGATAAGTAATCAGATCCGGACTGTAAAGACACATTTCAGTCAACATTATTTTTGCATTTAGAGATGAGACAGCGAAAGAAAAGCAGAACTAAAAGTTCTACCAGCAGGCTGTAACACAGAGCAAAATATCTGCAACTGAAATATCAGTCAGGCATCTGAAAGATGTGACGCTAAATAGAAATGTGTATGAGGTCTTTGGCGTGATGCGCCGATGTTATTGCAGTTGTCTAATTCCAAGGTTGTTTTGTAGCTGAAAGCTGAACTTTTTTTTTTTTTTCATGAAGACACTTCTGAAAAAAACTTGGGCGGTCTTTCTAAGTTTGGGGTCAGGTCATCTTTCAGGTGTGAAAATGCTTTAGAGAGAAAATGTCAGCTTGGTTATTCACTGCTTCTGTTTCTTTATCTTTTTTTTATCTTCACAGTTTTAAGTCTTTGGAGGAAAATAATGTGAAATTCCTCCCGTAACTGTTGTTTGCTCAAAAGTCAGCCAAGTCTGACCTGCAGTACGTTTTTCAATACACTTTGACCTCAGCTCTGAAGTAGGTCTGTTTGTGTTTGTGTGTTTGAGAGAAATAGAGAGAGAAAGAGAGAGAGAGAGAGAGAGAGAGAGAGAGAGAGAGATTCTTTCCTGACTTTAAGACTTAAATCCAGGAAATTGTCTATAATCAGCACAACACTACACAGCAAAACTGAAACACAAACTATAAACCACAGTTTTGTTCCAAAACACAACAAATGGTTTTTGATCATAATATATTAGCTATTGTAATTACAAAATCTTACTTAAATACTGCATCAGATTTGCAATAATTGTGTCATGTTTAGACAGTGTCTTATAGGTTCAAATCAAACAATCATGGCTGGATCGCTCATCAGATTATGTGAAGCTTTATCGAACAATCTCGGAATAATTATCGTACATTATGTTTAATATGATGATGTATGAGGGACTTTCAAGTCTCGGCTGGACTTTTGATTGTGCAGAATAAAAGACCAATCAATCAATGTAGAAAGTTTTCTCAGTACGCCAGAGCCATGATCGGGCTGTCTGATTCACGTCTGATAACTCTGGCCTCCCAGGAACTCCTTTAATGGCCCAAACATGTGGAAATGGCTTGGAACGAGGTCAGGACTGTACAGGGGATAAACTTCCACAAGTTGGAGATGAAGTTATCCCTTAATTTTTAAGGATCAGGTGATCCACAGGATCCACTGCAGTGGGCAAAATCATAAGAAGCAAATATGAGAGGATCTGCGTTTTCTTCAGCTACATGTTTGTAAAAACCCAGATTAAAGATGAAAAACTACAGCAACTTAAAAACTTAAACTGCAGCCTCCTGTGAATAAAACTGCAGTGTAATGAGACGCCGTGTGTCCTGTTTTACTGCTTGCAGGTGCAAAAATAAATGTCTTTTTCAAATCAAATTCTGATCTTTGTTTGATTATTATTTATAGTTATTTATGGTCTGCAGTATGAGGTTTCTTGTTTTTGTTTGTTTGTTTGTTTGTTTGTTTGTTTGTTTGTTTTTTTTGTTGTCTCATTCAGTACAACATTACCACATTGTGTGTGATATTGCTTTTATACAAAAATTCCACACCATTCATTATCAAATTGTTTATGATTTGTTTCTTTATTTAACCAGTTATTTTGCTCCACTAACACATATCTTTTCGTGCCTGGCGGAACTAACTAACCCGCGACTAGTCGTAGCTGGCGACTGACAGTTAGCGAGCGAGAGGTACAGTAGTGTGATTTACAGGGGCGAAAGAAGCTTTACCATTGAATGAAATGCTAGTGTAGTTATAGTGCCACCAAGCTGTGTCCTTGATTAGAGGTTAGAGAGGGATTTGGGATTCAGCCTTGTGGTAGAAGATATTAAGCTTTATAGCTCATGTCAGCTATGAACAGAACAACATGAACAGTTCAAAGGCGTTTCGAAACGACTTAGAAGCGATTACTAAGGAAACAGCATGCTGTACAACACCTGGGACACCGAGTGACACACTCAGTTAAACTTAGTCCGAACAAACTGTTGTATAATAAACAATAACCCAGATTCATTATACCTATAATAAAAAAATTATAATAAATGCTTTCATTAATGCTTTTGTTTCCTCTCACAGCCCAAAGGCATTCAGATTAGACTAATTGGCATTCCCAAATTGCCCGTAGTGTGTGTGTGTGTGTGTGTATGTGTGTGTGTGTGTGTGTGTGTATACAGTATGTGTGTGCCATGCGTTGAATTGGCACCCTGTTCAGGGTTTAACCCCCTCATGCCCCAAGTTTCCCGGGATAGGCTCCAGGCCCCCCATGACTCTGTATACAGGATAGACGATGAGTGAGTGAGTGAGTGAGTGAGTGAGTGATGCTTTTGTAACTTTGCCTCCAAAATAATTAAAAAGGTTTTGACCTCAGCTAAGAATTTTAATGTTTACATTTTTTTTATTTGTATAAAAGAAGTGGCAGCTAAAACAGCTAATAAAACGACAATAAGACAAACAGGGAGGTTCTCATGGGCTCCACCTAGTAGGATTTGTTCAGCTTCCTTACACTCGATGTTGGATCCTGGCACAGTAAAATTCTGGGACGTGCGCAGAGCGAGTGTGAACGGCATCACTGCACGGATCCTCCGAAGGGAAACAGAGAAACAGTCAGATTAAATCATTACAGCTGTGCAACACTAGGGGTGTGAATGTGGAGGAAAGAGACTGTCACCTCCTGCTGCTAGAGTTTAAAAATTCACATCCCCAGCACTCACATCCGCGCTTTTGGGTGGAGAGACAGAGAGAACGCGTTTTGTAGTAACAAAGAACCAGAGAATGTTGGGAGCCTGGACTTCTTTAAACGACCAGATGGGGATTGTTTTAAGGTTCTCATGTGGACTCGGTTATTAAAGCATTAATTGCTTATTTGTAAAGCTCCCATAAGTACACACTTTAAGCACTTTTATCTAATGATCTCTCTACAAGAGAATGATGATAAAGAGGAGGAGGAGGATGCTTTCTTGCTTTGTGCTTTGTTCTCCTTCAGTGGACGATAAAGCACTATTTAGAGTGCATGTTAATCAGATCTCAGATGATCATAACACATGGTACGTGTGAGTGTGTGTGTGTGTGTGTGTGTAGAATAAATAATTAGCAATTTAATAAAGCTCACCACTAGAACAGATTTAATTGCTTTCGTTAACCAGAAAGTTGGGGAGGATTTAAAGATCCAGAAGAAAGTGAACACAAGAATGAATGCAAACAGGCATGTTTGATATGTGACATCAGGAGAAATTATTAATGAATTATTAATAAAGGGTGGAATTTGATGGATGGTTGGAGGAGGAAAAACAGGTACACTAATATACCTGCTACACTAATGCACTTCCTGCTTCAGGTATGAATTGCTGGCCTCCCAAGAACTTCTTTAATGAACCAAACATGTGGAAATGGCTTGGAGCGAGGTCAGTCCTGATGTACTGGGAATGTGGCAATAACTCCTAGCCGAGTTCCTGTAATGTGCAAGTGGTGTTGGTGAATGATTGTCTGTACAGTTCACACAGACAGATGCGTCTCTTCCGAAAGTTGGATTTTGAAGGATCAGGCGTTCCACCCACTGAATGTCCATGCGAACGCAGTGGGCTCAGAGCCACGTCAGCCGGCATCATCAATTCTTTAAAACATTACGTTCAAATGTTTAACTGTGGCTAAGAGTCTCATCACTGTACTGTGCTTGAAGTCTTCTGTAAATGTCAATCGCGTTTACACCTTCAATCACCAGAAATTTTATCACAAGTCCTGGGTTGACTTGAACGCCCCTTGTATATAAACCTGGTATGTGCAGATAGAAAACTTATAAACACTCTTGTTTTTCTTCTGACCAATCTAACGTCTGAACGTTGGGTTTTTTCTTTAGTTTATCTCAGGCAGTGATGCCAAATTAAATCCGTTCAACCCAAAAAAAGCTCATTTGCTAAATTTAAGTGCTAATATTTGAAACCGAAAGGAAAGTTGAAAGGGTTTATAGCTGTTAAAGTGTTAATTGACTCTTGTTTTCTTTTTTTCTGTCAACTCCTCGACCAACTTTATCTGACTGAAATGTTCAGAAGGCTCTTCTTTAGCATCAGCTAAATTTCAAAGCGCACAGTTCAGCCTTTGAAGTGGGATATTCTCTGTAGAATAGATATTATTTTAAGATCTGTCTTTGTTTAAAAATTCATTTTTTTATTATCCCGGCATAAAATGCATGCCCAATTCCCCACATCACCAACCATCAGAGTAATTAACATCTTCGATCAAGACCATATTCTTGATAATTAATACAGACTTCAGGGCTCCCCTGTGATTCCTGGCAGGGGTTCGAGAGTTTTTTTTTTTCTTTCACTGAATCAGATTCATCCTAATGAAAATGGAATGTGAAACTTTAATGATCATGGCTGCTTTATCGTAATAATAAAGACTTTGAAACAACATTAAAGCATGAAGCACGACTGAACTTGTGTAACAACATCAAACCAATTACAGGCAATGATAAATATTAACACTGGTGTTGTTGAGTTGTTGTTATTTTTTTCAATCAATACTGTAAATGTGTTTTTGAGGCGCTCGTCTTTAAACTGGGATTTGGGTGAAGCACTCACGACGTATGAGCATCTCTGGTTTTGATCAAACAAACCCTTTTTTTTATTTAATTACAGTTTACTAATACTTCAACTAAACATGAGGGGGGGGGGGGGAGTGAACATCTGATTCTGGCTTAATAATTACAATGATCAAATAGAACATTTGCATCTTGCAAAATTTTACCCCTCAGTATTTGTAAAACTATCTGTCTGATTTATTTATTTATTTATTTATTTTATCATTAGCATCAGCAGACTCACTGATTCTCATCACATTAATGAGTGAACCAACATGGAATTTTATCTTTTTATGTAGTTTCTTTAGGTACCTACTCTCGCTACAGCTATTTTAGTGTAAAGGCACTCAAGGACGACACTCACTTATTGTCGATACCGGTCGCTTCTAGTGACCGAGTACCGGTCATTTGACCGCAATGGGGGAAAAAAAATAAATACTTCACACTTGATCAAATTCCAGGACCCTCCTTTCATGACTTTTCCTAGATCTGTGAGCTTAATCACCCAGCATGCTTACATTTTTA
>JAQMYG010000007.1:27382184-27401390 GCA_030014215.1 Clariallabes teugelsi
TGATAATAATATTAATTAGAAGAACTGTCTGACTGTGTTTTGATTTTTGTGAGCTCTGTCATTGCGGGAATGCTGCTCTCCGGAGGCGTGTTGTCACGTGTGTCTGACAGACCACCATGAGCCACAGAGAACGCTCTCCAACAAATTGTGCAGTTGGCTTGATAACAATTTCCGCTAACACTCTGCAGCCAAGTATTTGCTTCCTCCCACTCTCCGCGGTATTTTTGCAGGCGCTTGCTTGAAACTTTAAGACGGGGATGGGGGGAGGGGGGGGGTGTTACCTGGAGAAGCGTCTACCATTTTTTTAAAAACATTACTCTCTGCCAACATTTTGCAGACTCTGCTTAAAAGACCCGCCCTCCTCACTGGACAGGTAAAAAGACCAATCAAACTAACGATGACATCAAGTATTACCCAATCAAAAGTATGAAAGGAGGCATCTTCATAAAATGCGTATGGGATGATTTGCATGAGACGCTGCTTTAAAAAAATGATTTAAAAAAATACGGGACAAAACCCGTCCCGTATTGATTCAAAATGGGACGCGCAATTTCATTCTCAAATACGGGACGATTCCGTATTTTAAAGGACGGGTGGCAACCCTAACTGCGAGGTCTTTTTTCAGACATCTGTAACATTAAATTATTGTTCCTTTGTCTTAAAAAGGTGTTTTTTTCCCTGAATGATAAACAAAATAAAAAGGTTTTATCTAAAATAGTAAACAAAAACTAAAATTTAACACCTATATAATGTTTTTTTCATGAGAAAAGTCTGTGTTCTTACACTGTGTTCTTCTTCCTGTTTCAGGGCCTCAGGTTCAGGTTTCAGTTTTTTTTCGAGTTCGAATCCAACAACAAGAGAAGTGTTTTAAGAGGAGCTTCTTAAATCCCAAGTCACTTACACATGAATGCTAGCTCCTCCAACGAGACCTTTTTAAGTGTTTCTACAACGTGCTCAGACATGATGAAGAGGTAGCAAGGGTCAGCCGACCCAGAGCACAGACAACGCACTGGTTTCCACCTGAGGCTCTGCATTTCATTTCCAGTGTTGGGTGTAAGTGTTACTTTTTGGATGTAACGAGTAACCTAACGCGTTATGGCCGTTAAGTGCTCAGTTATTTAGTTACTTTTTCAAAAATGTAATCCGTTATTCAGACAATTTATGCAATCCGTGAGCCAGACAGCAGTCATTCCATTAGTGTGTGTGTGTGTGTGTGTGTGTGTGAAAGTCGTCCTACAAGCCCCGCCCCCAATACCCTGCCCCACCTGTTATTCCTGCTGTTATACACATATCTCACCTATGCGGTTTGACCATGCGAGAACCGACGCACAGAAAGATGGAAACCTAATCACAGCGCCAAAACTCGCGGTGAATCATGGCGAACCGTACTTATGGCCACCGCGCGAAACCGCATAGGTGAGATAGGGTTATTAGTAGTTAACAGATTATGGGCCAAACTTGGCTGAGTGATGATGGTAGAATAATTATAAAGGTCTTGACGAAAACAACATGCATGAGGAATCACAAAGGAGTTTTAATTTTCTGCAATGGAAAAGTAGTCGAACTAGTTACTTTTATCAGAAAGTAACGCTGTAATGTAACTGATTACTTTTTAATGACAGTAATTTTGTAATGCAATTAGTTACTTTAAAAAGTTTATTTTATTTATTAAAATATTATTTTAATAAATAAATATTTATTAATATTAATAAATATTTATTAAAATATTATTATTGTTTATTAGAACTGCTGAGAATTAAGGTTCAGATGAGCAGACATGATCTCACTGGTGTGTTATGCTGTTTCAGTAAAACGCTGAGTGAACACTGGGGTGGTGTGATGAGGTGAGCTTCCAGTTGTTACAATAAAGTTGTTTCTTTTCCCATAACATGCTTAAATGTTTTATTCCTCTTACAGCACAGTAGTTTACCAATTATTTATTTTTAGCTGACTTCATTTTATTGCCACATAACGTTGCTGAGTCTTGACCTGAGCAACTGAAGCAACCCCAGATCATAACACTGTCTCCAGAGGACTTGTACAGTGGACACTATACATGATGGAGTATCGCTTCATGCGCTTCCCTTCTTACCCTGACACGCCCATCACTCTGGAATAGGCTCAATCTGGACTCATCAGGTCACATGACCTTTTTCCATCGCTTCAAAGTTCAATCTTCATGCTCTCTAGCAAACTGAAGCCTTTTTTTCTGATGAGTCTCACTAACAAGTTGTTGTCTCATGAACACACAGTTGTTTAGTCCCAATCCTGTGAGTTCTCATCACAATGCATGGAAACGCTGTTACTTTCACTATTAAACATGGCTCCAAGCGTTTAAGTGATTTCCATTTATGATTTTGTCCAGATCACATTTCTTCTGTGAAGCTGAGGGTTCAGCACTATACTTCCAGGGTTTAATAATGTGCTGGACAGTTCATAACCCAATTCCAGTCATTTCAGCTTTATCTCCTTAGTTGTTTTCTTTACCAGATGTAGGACAATAATTTTCCTCTTTTGAAACAGTGACCTTTTATTCCTTGGTTTCAATCACATGATTTCAGAATGCTAAATGTATGAAAAACAAAGATATAAAGCTTTCTTACACCCAACAATCATCAGAAGCCTCATGGGAATCCACTGTTCTATTATGAGGATTGCTGGGTTTTTCTTCCCAGTTGAAGACACCGCTATAGACATTGTGGAGAAACTACAAGGTACCTGTAGGTCTGAGACATGACTTCAGTGTTCCTCTGCTCATTACTAAAGCAGCAGTCCTGTCTGTCGTACCTTCATTCACTCAGATCTAAAAAAAAAAAAAAAAAACATAAAAAATCTGGAGATGTGAAGATCACATCAACTCCATATTGTCTTCCAGCCACACTTTTAACATCAAACTGTCAGACATCTCTGGAGAACTGTGCGCTCCTGAGCACAGCCCGGTCTCGCCTCATGCCTCTGACATGGTTAACTATCGCCGCAGGCCCCGAGGAGCCACCTTCTGGTCTGCTTGAAGTCCTGTACAGGGAATTCTAAATTTTTTAAGCAAAACTGTCGCTGGACACACAAAGGTGCGTTTGTACAGCATCCTCACAAAGCTGTGCTTGTTCCCTCGACCTGAACACTATAGGCTTAAGGCCGTGGTTGGTGTGGGTTTTTATACGAGCAGCAGGAAGTTGAACGCGTTACGCAAATGATCACATGCTGTTTTAAAATTATTCTTTGTCACACTGTATGAGATCCGGTATGAAGTCTGTTTGCAAGGATTTTTTTAATGTCTATCCATCGCCGTTACCGTTTCTGGAGCTATGCTGTGAGTTTGGTGCCCTCCTATTGGTGGATTTTAGATAAACCTTGTACAAGTGCTTGGATTTTAATCACAAATTTCTCACACTGACACGACTTCGGCTTCAGCAATCTTTTGTTCTCACTGCCACAAAATCATGTTATGTCATAATCGCGATCAGAATGTGTTGCACACTAAACAATGTATAAGATGTTTTTTTATTCTTTTAATTCAGGGGTATTATTTGTATTGTTCTGATCTCTCACAGATTATATGATTAATCGATAAACATCCGGGATTTATGTCCAACCCTTAAGACATCTGAAAGAACGATAGTTCCTGGTGGTACTGACAAATCACTCAACAGTTAGGCTAGTTCATCTCATCCTGGGGCTGTCAGGATGAGATGCATTACACTAAATAAATATCACACAGTGAGGAATGCTGTCCGTGCATCATTCAGGCATTAAACGCAGCATTGAAAGGAGTGAAGGATAGATTTTTCTCCAGCAGGTGAGATCATGCATCCTGTCAATAAGGATTTTTTTTTTCTTTGCAGGTGCTGCTCAGGCTCAAAGTGAACAATGCCGACATTTTGCTTAAGTATGAACAAAGCCTTTGTCTGGGCGAGTCAGGTCCAAAGGTCCGTCGCCAGGCTTTGAACTCACAGGTCAAAGACTTCACAGAACTGCCGGGGCTGTTTCACTCCGGTGCCTCTCTCACCGTTTGTCCTTTTGATTGTCATCTGCTTCTTTAAAGTCCTGACCACAAGTATAGGTCATTTAGCTTCTTTTATGTTGAGATAGCAGACCCGAGTCGTCTCTTTCTTCTCCAGACCTTCAGCTCGTGTACCGATCTCGGTTCCCGTGGCAAACATGTCAGCAGTGTGCTTTACACAATTGGGATTTTTTTTTTTCACAGCAAAGGAGGATTTTTAAGGAGGCTTCATGTCATCATGGCAATACAGACAGCAGCAAGGACCTGAACAAGAACTTCGCCCTCATAAAATATGCAAAGCAAAGGCACCACACAGAATAGCTGAAAACAGGTTCTTTTGATGTTAACTCCTTTGGTCGTGCATGTCTGCATTTGAGTAGCTTGTGGATATTTTAAACCTTCTCTAAACCTCTCTGTCTCTCAGCCTCTCTCTTTTTCTCTGCACATCAGAGCAACACGGTGCCGCAGTCCGGCCACTGATTTTTATTTCATGAGTCTCTCTCTCTCTCTCTCTCTCTCTCTCTCTCTCACTGTAGCCCAGAGCAGAATTTCTCTGTCCTCCACCTTGTACGCTGAGACTCTACTAAACCTTTGTTGCTCTGTTGGCTCTCCATGGAGGTCGAGTCCCGCTGAGTGACACTTCATAACTACACCATCCATCAAAAGTTTCAGCATGCACACTTTTAGAACCCTTAGGGGGTTCTTCGGGTTTGGGGAACCCTACAAAAGAGTGCTTCTCTCTCTTAGAAAGGTCGCTGAGTAGAATGCCTGGTACCTTCAGAGAATGGAGAATGCTTAATTAATGAATTAACCTTTTGAAGAACCATTAAATAAGCCAAGAAAATCGGGAAAATACGACAAGAAGGGATATAGTTATAGTGAATGTCCTGAGACATCGCAAAACAAGTAAACACAATAAAATGTTAATTAGAACAATCATGGAAGGAGTCTCCAGTGTGAGCACTTTGTATCAGTTTGTGTCTTTCAGCACCTTCAGGACATAGGAGTTAAAGCTTCATTGCAGTTTCTCAGTATCATGAATAAGTTTTTTTTTTTTTTTTGTCCTAGTACCTAAAATAGGCCTTGAGCCTATACCAGGAGACTTGACTCAGAGGCGGGGTACACCCTGGGGTAAAAACCCATCACATGGCAAACACACACATACAAATGGCGATTTGGGAACGCCAATTATCCTAATCTGCATGTCTTTGTGAGGAAACTGGAGCACCCAGAGGAAACCAGAGGCGGAAATCGAACCCTGACCCTATAAGTGCTAGGCAGCAGTGCTAACCACTACACCACCATACTGTAACTATGAACAGCTAAAATGTATGATGCATCATTCCTGTGTATAATAACTTGAACATCTGTGGTATAAGTGAAATAAAACACCGCAGGAAACAATCATTACAGCAGCACATTTTTTTACTCCTTTATTAACTCCATGAGCCTCGGTCATTTATGAAATTTGACTGATGATAAGTCTGAGCAGCTTGCGGCTGATGAGAATGTCACAGTTATTAGTATTCGGCTGGGCGAGCGCGGCTTTGATGCGTCCAGCGTTCTCTTTGCCCACAAGCCGCATCAACTTTTAATGAGATCTGATGTGTTGCTTTTTAACAGCCGTGAATATTTCACACAAAAAGCAAACTGCATTTGTTAAACTGAAAGAAAGTCTGGCTGCAGAGGAGCTCTTTTCCAGCGAGGTCGGACACTCGGAAACATGTAAACACAGAAGTTCATATCACACAGCTCTCTTAATCTGACTTAATCAAACAGTTGTGAGTTAGGGGTGAAGTGAATACCGCCTAGAGCTGAGCGCGCATGTATAATTTATTTCTTTAGCAGGCAGTAGAATGCAATGCAAGTGAAAGTGTAAATTTGGTCCTAAACCGTACGTAGAGAGAAACTTCAAACATGCAAGGTGTGTGATTTTAGGAAGGACAATAAAGAAGTGAGTAAATGATCGTAGAACAAAACTGTCAGACATAGTGAGGTATTTCAGCATCACCAGCCAATCAGAACACAGATCAGACACAAATAGGAAATAGTACATTTATGCTCAATAGCTCAATATGCAGGGAAGAGGTGATGGGTATCTGATGCGTTGTCTCTCAAGTAAATAATTTTAAATGAATAAAGATAATAAGAATAATAATAATAATGTGACAGATATCATACGTATGTCTCTTTTATACTTTATGAAGCTGCTTGAGCTCTCGTACAAGTGAATTTTAATAACAAGCCATTTTTGCTGCTTTTACTCAGTATCATGTCTGAGTTCACTAACAGTCTGTGTCTAACTGTCAGGTCTCAGCATCAGGTCATACGATGAAGATCCTCTAATGGAAAACCTGCGATTACTTAAAATTACTTCCATTACAGGTTATTACATCAGCAATCTACTGAGCTCCTGAAGGGACTAAAATACAGTAAATATAGTAATTTGCTAAATATCTCAAACAACAAGTGCAAAACTGTGATAAGAAATTGTGCATTATGATTGGCTAGAAGAATTTTGTCTAATCTGATATTGGTAACAAAGTTACAGAATAAACAATGGGTCATCACTTCGCTGGTAGTGGACATGAAAGATTTCCCATTGGTCTACGTGCCTCAGTGGGGCGCAATAAAAGCAAAAAAAAATTTAGCTTAAAAAGGGATTTATATATGCTTTTACATGTATCATCATAGAGACAGAAATAATATTAATATAATTCAAAAAGTAAAAAAAACTAATTGAATTTAAAAAGTGTTTATGTTACCATGGTAATGTATTGAGGAAATGACATCAGCACTGGTGACGTTGGTGACGTTCCCTTAACCGACATCCCCTGTGCAGGGAACAAAGTGTAGGGAGCACACAGTAGTACGGAATGTAAAGAATGTGAAAACATATTAAAACGTTTTTTTTAGTGCACCTCAGCTAGATTGTTTGAAGGAAAAACATTATAATAATCACAAAATGAAAAAAACACAGCTATTGTCTAACTTTGATAAAAACTCTTTACAATTCAGATCAGTCACAGAGTATATTTAGTTCCTGAAGATTTTCTAAACACACTTGGCGAGAGGTTTAAGTTTTACATTGTAATGTAAGGCTGTTAAAATTGGGATGCCAATTGGTGCCAAGTGAGATTCCAAACGGTAGACAGCGAAACTCCTCAGTTCAAAGGGGACTGTGAACAGTGTAGGGAAAAAAATAATAAAGGTTTATCACTTCACCAAAAGTGGACAAGTTAAATTAACCCCTAGTCACTCTGGCTCAAAGAAGAGTATGAAAACATGCAGCTCACCTGCCATTAATTTTAGGCGCCATTCATCACTGTCATGGAAAACCTAATATGACTATTACTTAATGATAATAATAATTTATAAATAATCTATGTATTTTTTTTAAGAAAGAAATTGTTAGCATTACACAGACTGCATAATAATCTGCATAATATATTTTAATTTTATTTTATAAATGACAGTGTCCATCTTCTAATCCAAATCAAATTACAGTTATTCACAGGTATATTTCAGAGTATATTTCAATAGCATACTGTATGTATAAGTATGTATATGTATATAATGGGGGAATAATTGGGGGAAATAATTTACAGATATGTTTCTAGGGAAATAAAGTAAAATCAGTGCTGTGTTTTGTTCAGAAGAAATCTGTCATCATCAATGCACTCATCTACATTTTTTCAAAAGTAGCAGCAACAGGTACCCGAGATGCTTACATTACAAGAATAACGCAAGGAGGAAGTATTGTCTGTCTTGGTGACCTTGCAGGCTGTTCTGAATGGAGGGACTCGGTTGAAGGAAGTTCATTTAATGGACAGACAGTATGGAGTGCAGTTTAAAGCACTGTTTCTCAACCTTATTCCAGGAGGACCATTGCATTCCATATTCTAGTGTTTTCCCTGCTACGCCCACTTCAATTAAGAAAAGGCTGTTAATTAGTTAATAATTTAAATCAGGTGTTCTGGGAGCTGAGAAAGCACTAAAATGTGCAGTCAGTGGTCTTCCAGGAGAAGTTGAGAACCACTGGTTTAACTGTGTGGAACGGTACACAGCACTGGTGTACATTCCCACGCTAACAAAGTCAGGTGCTCCTGGACAATTCCCAACCAAGTCACCACAGGATAGTAACACACTTCTGTTTCAGAAGACCGGAAAAGTCCAAAAACTACAATAAAATCAGAAACGTGGATGCAGGTCAAACCTGCTCAAGAGTTCGGTAAAAAAAAGTCACAGATATTCTTTCTAGCCCATTTTTCAAAAGACTGTTTCATCTTACCACAGTGAGACGACTCTCATTTGACATTCTTTCACTAAAAGCATTGACACTGTACAGGTATTTAGGGCTGTGATGATGTAATTGGCCACGAGGGGAACAGACAAGAGACGCGGCCGCCTTTAAGCCGCCGCTGAGCTGCTTCTACCTTCGCTTATTGATTTTCTTGGTCTGGTACTAAGGAAAAATAATTGCCACATATAATGTATTATTTAATTATGAGACAGAGCTCTAAAGTTTTTTTTTTGTCTTTTTTTGATGGTTCTTTTTGAATCACGGAAGCGTTATGGATAATTCAGCACACAAGACTCTTATTAACGAAGGCTGATATTAAATGCTCTGTGTTAAAGCTGGGATTTATGAGAATCGCAGTCGGCTCCAACTTTTCAATACTCCATCGCCTTTGTATAATTGAGAGGAAAGGAATGAATTCAGAAAAGAAAAGAAAAAGTTTCTGCCTTCACTTATGTTTTTATTTATTTATTTATTTAGTGTAAGAGGGTGAAATTCATGAGGAGAGAATCATAAATCTTGGAAATACAGCATCTGAAAGGACTTTTTGAGAAATGTGTGGTGTTATATGCAAATATAAATAGACAGTAATGTTAGAAACAATAATTCCAGTGTTTAACATTAACTCTAAAAGCACACACCATGTCAGCATACGGGACAAATATCTTGTTGTATTGTTTTTATTATTAATATTTAAAATTCAATTTGGTGTAAATAAATTTGATGTGTCTCCATAATTGTTGTTAATATTGTGAATAGATAAAAGAAGTTTTAATATTATATTACATATTTAAAATTACATTTATCATATTACATATTCATATTTTTATTAAAAATGTAGTTATTTTATTTAAAATTAAATTACATCTCAGAGTATTTACTACAAACGCACAGCAGCAGAGCTAATGCTACTAATGAAGTGTTTTCTTGCATGCCTCTGTGATCTTTTTCTAACCTCAGGCTTGTTGAGTCTATGTCCTGAATGATGACGGGTCATTCTATAAATTGGGGGAAAATAATTTACAGATATGTTTTTTGGGGAAATAAAGTAAAATCAGTGCTGTGTTTTGTTCAGAAGAAATCTGTCATCATCACTGCACTGATCTACAGTATCTATATGGGATCATTTTGTGTGGAGTGACAGCCGAGACAAATTCCAAGAAAATGAGCTCTGACCTGTGACCTTTCACTCGGCGCTGCACCTGGGACTATGGAGGTGAGGTGAGGAGATGATGTGAAGAACGCCGAAGCTCTTGAGTAACACAAGGACATGAAAAGTGACAAAACATGTTTAAAGAGAAAAGGCACAGAAATAGACCCTGCTATGTTTAGATAGATATTGTATTAAACCCACAGGAAATTCCTGGACTTCACTCGCTCTTATACATTATCATCTCTATAGGAAAAGCTCATTCACAGGGATGATAAACAGATTATGATGTTTATGTAACATTCACGGAAGGAGTCTCCAGTAGCATTGCTTTGTAACAGTCAAACACTCTAATTTTAACATCCTTAATATGAAAAAAGCTATTATTATTATTTTTGGTAATACTAGTAAGAATGTTTATATTTTTAACAAAACCCATAGGCCTTATCCAAAATGTTGAGATATTGCATCATGGTAAAACTATCAATATACAGGTGTGTGGAGTACTGACCCTCTCATTTATTTATATGTTGCTTCCAAAGTGCCAGACTTTGTATTTGTACTTGTACTTGTATTTTAATATAATTTTGTGGAATAGTTCTCCAGGCGTCATAAAGAACTTTTTTCGCTCTTATTTTTGGCCTGGTTTTGACTGCATTTCTCGAGCCTGTCCCTGTACCTGAGCAGTTCCAGAGAAATGTGCCTTGTTTGTTAAGCCACACAGTAACCTATGAATCATTCAAGCATAAAAAAAACTTACTTTACACAACTTAAGGCATGAGCCAGTGAGAAACAGGTGTAGATGATGACAGATGATCAGGACGGTGATTAGTATACTGCTGATGCTGAATGCTGAGGGATTGGAACAGACGAAAGGGGAAATGAGGTCGCTGCTGAGGTTGTTACATAAACAACCCAACACAACATATGTTCCGATTCTTTTTGATATCAAGACATAAGGTGGGACTTTTTCACAGTTAAAAAATTGGTGGTGCAACAGCACAATGTTCTCCAGCATTAGTTTCATGTAGTGGGCTTTGTGTGACTCTTTTTTTACTTTTACTAGCTTTTTTACTAGTCAATGCTGCAATAAACTAGACATTATCCACAATTTAAATAAAAATAAAGCATTTCATTTGACTAATTTATCATCACTGTTTTTAACAAAGCTGATGTACACAGCAGGTATATATATATATATATATATATATATTTGGCACCCTGTCCAGGGTGTACCCTGCCTCGTGCCCGAAGCTTCCTGGGATAGGCTCCAGGCCCCCCGCGACCCTGAATACACGATAAAGCGGTATAGAAGATGAATGAATGAATATATATATATATTTGTCATGTCGTTCCTGAGCTGTCAGTGATCCAGACTCCCTCTGCCCTCTGGACCTGTCTGACTCATCCTGGTGCCCTGCTTCTGGTTGGAGTTCTGGCCTCGACTGATGTTGACAGCTGTTTCTCTAAGGTCTTGACTTGGTCGCTCAATAGTTCAGGACTGGAATTTTCTACAAGTCTCCAATAACTACCTGGACTCCATATTAACATCAATTAACATCAACTGTTATTTATACCTAAATATAGCTATAACTGGCTGAACTGCCTGCCACCTAACACACAGTATAAATGCAGATCAATCCCTGCTATCCGTTATGACCCAGATGAGGATGAGTTCTCTGTTGAGTCTGGTTCCTCTCAAGGTTTCTTCCTATTACCATCTCAGGGAGTTTTTCCTTGCCACTGTCGCCCTCGGCTTGTTCATCAGAGACTATTTTGATTCTTACACATTCACATTCTATATAAACTTAAATAATTCTTTTGATTGTGTAAAGCTGCTTTGCGATAATGACAATTGTTAAAAGCGCTATAGAAATAAAATTGAATTGAATTAAATTGAAGTGTATATGCAGTTGTTATTAATGTCATTATTAATTCATAAGCAAAGATGCTGTTTTTTGTTCAGAGATGATAAAATATTATCATGGTTTCAGTTTGAATTATATTAATTAAAATAAAGTTTATTCATGTTACTGTAATTATATGATGTTGTGTGATTTTTTTGATACATGTACAAAATTACGAAAACAACTTTTTAAATAAACAGAAATAGCCTTTCCTTAATCTGGTATCAAATTTTAGAAACTAGTCCTAGAGGTATAACTTTAAAAAAAATTCCATACATACTACTGTACACAATTTGTGTATTACAGAATTTGCATCACGATATAATGGTTTACTTATACAAATAAATTAAATAAAATTTTACATTTTTAAATCCTAAATGTATTTAACTTATTTTTTCTTAAATGAAATTACCGGTTACTGGTGTATTCAATTATTTATGCACACCCATAAATAATATATGAATAATTATTTGAATTATTTTAAAAAATAATATTACATAAATAATGTTATCGTTAATAGATAAATAAAGATGTAATTCCTATTTAAATATATAAGTGTAGAAGTATATTTAAGCTGTGTTAAAAGATTATACTGTTATAATATGTAAATATTCAATTATTTAATATTGAAAAGAAGGCAAATAGCATCAAATTGTGACAATGTCAATTGTTAAAAGCGCTATATAAATAAAATTGAATTGAACTGAATCAAATCAGCTGCTTATAATCAGAGTTTATAATTCTTCTATAATAAATACTGATATACTACTATAGATATACTACTAAAACAAAACATGATCACAATATCAATTTTATCTTCATATCGTACAGCTTTCCTAGAAACCAGAAAAATGTATCATTCATTACATTACAGCCTGGAACGAGTGTGCTGGAGGTATTAGGTGGATATTAAAATCATTGTGCCTGAACTGTGAGTTTCTGCTTCCCCCTTGAGGCACCGCAAGAAAACAGCAAGAAAATGAAGTACTCTGAGCCGAGAGAGTGTGGAATCTCTGCTTCTGGAATATTTGCTCAGTAAAATATTATACTGATCAGCCATAACATAAAAAACATCTACCTAATATTGTGTATTTACCATTTGTCCTCCAAAACAGCTCTGAGGTATCGAGGCCTGGACTCCACTAGACTTCTGAAGCACCAAGTATCTGGCACCAAGCCGTCAAGTCCTTTAAGTTGTGAGGGTTAGGCCTCCATGGATCAGACGTGTTTCTCCAGCACATCCCACAGACGTTAGATTTGATTAAGAGGTGGAGAATCATGGAGAAATCCTCAAACTCTTTGTTATGTTCCTCAAACCGTTCCTGAACAATGTGTGCAGTTTGTCAGTGCGCATTATCCTGCTGAAAAAGGCCACTGCTATCAGGAACAGTTTCCATGAAGGGGTGTAACTTGCTGAACAACACTGTATGGGTAGGTGGTACTGTATATGTCAAAGTAATATCCACATAAATGTCAGGACACAAGGTTTCCCAGCAGAACATTCGCCAGAGCATCACATTGCCTCTGCCAGGCCACCTTTATCAATCGCTCCATGGCCAGTTGTGATGCTCACATGCCCATTGTAGAAGTTTTCGTGGTAGACACCAAATGGTAGACACAGGTCAGCATGGGCACCCTGAACTTTCTGAGACTGTACATCCTCTGCCATGCATTGTGTTTTCTCACTCTTTTCTATTAGAGCCAGCATTCACTTTTTAAGCAGTTTGAGCTACAGTAGCATTTTTATTGAATCAGACTACTTGAGCTAGCCTCTCCACTCTTCCTCCAGATACTGGGACCTTGATTTGCAAACCAAATGCAACTTAAATTCTTTTTCACCTTAGCCCAGGTAAGACACTTCTGACATTGTCTATGGTTTAAGAGTGGCATAATATTAGGAATACAACAGTTGTGGCTTCTCTACAGCAGCCTCTCTCCACTCCTTGTGCAGCTCTCCCAAGTTCATGAGTCAGCTTTGCTTGACAGTCTGCTTAAGGCTGCAGTCATCCTTGTTGCTTGTGCACCTTTTCCTATCACAATTTTTCCTTCCAGTCAACTTTCTATGAATAGCAATGACCTTCTGTGTTTTACTCCTTTTGGAGGGCATCAGTGATTATCTTTTGGAACTATAAAGTCGGCAGTTTTCAGCATGTGTGTACTGAAGTAGAGCAGGTCTTTACCAACCGTTGTTAAAACAAGGAGACAAGAAATGTCAGAACCGGAAGTACGGGTAAGAAGCAGCAGCATGGCATCATGTTCATGGTTGTAATGGTTGTAACAAATTGTTGTAACAGTAAACACAATAATAATACTTTTGTTAGTGCTGTCAAAGAGACTAATTTAAAAATAAAATTAAGGCATAAGGTTTACCCAGTTGCAGATTTTCTCAAAAGAAAAGTGGGTCCTTGTTTCATCTGTAATGCATCAGATGAAACTTTTTTTTTCTTACCCTGTGTCTAAAAGTTTTTGGGTTGATATTAGCAATAAGATTTGATTTAATGCATTATTGTAAATGAAAAAAAATAACAAACTCTCCTTTGCTTGGGTTATACAGTAAATGGCTTCACTATCTATTACTATTCACAAAGAACAATTTATTCCAGTAAAATATCAAGAAAGATGTGTGACAATATATGAGGGTGAGTCAAAAATGATCTGCACTCCAATTATATAACTTGTATGTTGGCTGCACTTTCTTATCAGCTCTTTATTTTCAAGTCTGCTGTCTCCCCAGTCACTGCTGTGCAGGTGTGAACGTGTTACATCAGTTCATTTGTAACTGCAATGTAAGTTAAAATGTATGCCCCACTTGTGATTTGCACCAAAGAAGAGCAGCATGCAATATTTTTTGTGGTCTGAGGGTGTATCTGGTGCCAAAATGACTCACAAAAGAGCATAAACATAAGCATTTGAAGCAATGCTCTAAGTGAAAGTTTCTTAAAAAGAATCATTACTGGTGACGAGACACAGATTCATCACTACGAGCCTGAGAGTAAATGGTAGAGTATGGAACACATACATCCTCAATCACTCAATCAGTTCAAAAGTCGACCATTAGCTGAAAAATGTATTGAGGTTTAGTTTTCTGTAATTCTTTGGGGCCAGTATTGGAACATTATCAGGAAAAAGGTTCAACAATGAACAGTTCTTATAACAGTGTTACGCCTGTACGCCTATTGAAGAGCTGAAGCCTAAATTACACCGAGAGGAACGCTATCCAAGCTAAAGGTATCCACACAGATAGAGAGCAGGAAAGTGGTGGAGGGCTTGTGGAGTTCATAAGACAAGGAATGCAATACAGAGTTTTGAGGAAAGGAACTGAGACAAAGTATGTAGTAGTTGAAATCTAGACAAAAGACAGAAAAATTAAGATTATTAACTGCTATACTCCTTGTAAGAAGTTATCTCTTGAATTATTAGATGACATTGTTGTATATTTAGGAGGGAAAGTGATATTTGGTGTGGAGATTTTAATGGAAAGTAAAATTCTACTGTGCCTCAATGATGGGAGAGGGACCAGAATCAATGCCAGAACAGGTAAAGAATTTGAAATGGTCATTCACCAGTGAGAATTGGAAGAAATTTCAGCAAGCAATACATTAATTAATATTATTCAAGACACCCAGGAGTTAAACAGTCTTATTTGCAGAGCTTTCTCAGAGGCTTACGAGACTTAGGGCACACCCTGGACAGGATACTAACCACACTACAGGCAATTTTGGGAATGCAAATTAGCCTAATCTGCAGGTCTTTGGATTGTGGTAGGAAACTGGACTGCAAACTCCATGCATACAGAGGCAGAAATTGAACCCAGACCCTAATGGTGCAAGGCGACAATGCTAACCACTAAGCCACTGTGCCTCCATATTGCAAAGGTGTATGATATGATGTGGGAGAATTATTCCAGTAAGAATAGAGAAGAGCTACAGGTAGAAATGGGGTAAATGTCTTTCGAGATAACAAGGGTACAAGTATCACCAAACTACTAGATGAATTTACAGGGTCATAACTTAAATCACTGAATAAAGAATATCTTAAAACATGGTTGGGAAAATGAGGAAAAAACAAAATACAAACTCTGGATGGACAGCAGAAAAGAATGCAACAGAACTAGAAATAGCTAAATTTTAAATAAGTCCAATAGTGCCACGGCCAACAATATATCCAAAGTTACTTTTAGACACCTCAGTAAACTTTACCTTACAGGAAAGAAAAAATAAAGCTCAAGTGCATCATATACCAGTTTACATCACTGGCATTCTAACAGCATAACAGACATATTAGAGATTTAACAAAAAATTTTAATTCAAATGGGGCTAAGTGTAGCATTTTGTGTGTACCTACACAGATTGGCATAGTGGGAAATGAAGTGGCAGAAAAGATGGCAAAAAGAAGCCACAAAAAAACTGAACATTGATATGCTAGTAAACATCACCAGAACAGAGGTCAAGAACATACTGTAAGTAACCAGATACTGAAGGAAACGTGACAGAAGGAGTGGGAGGGAAAGAGAAAAGGACGATGGTTTATCAAATCCAAAAGAAAGTTAGGAAGATAAGAAGAACATGGAAGAAATAGGAGATATAAGACAGTGATATACTGGACATACCAGACTAAGCACACTACTCAAACTGGGGATATACAATACACGTAAAGGCAACTATATAACTTTTTGTGGACAAGGCATCATGATTTGGTTCTGCATGATGCTTAAAAAACTTAATAGATTATATGTATATATTAAACAGAAATTCAGTTTGCCCCCACCAGCAGCTGGTGTTTGGGTGGCTACAACATAAAACAGAAATTCTGTTGGGCCTGCCGCCGGAGGCCGGTGTAGCCGGGGCGTCAAACACCATGTAACAGTAGGCAGTGTCATAGAATGTAATATTAAACATCGTCATTGTCATCTTTAATGTCATAATGTGAGGTAATAATATATCTATTAAAACAATGGAGCAGCGTGAGGAGCGGGAACGACTTGCCGCGCTCACTCAATTCTCAAGTAACAGCAGCACGTGGGACCCTCTTGTAGATATTTTAAAGGGAAACTCATGAGATTTATCGGTATTGGTTAAAGTTTTGTATATGGACCGCTGTAACTAACAGAATTGTTTATTATTAATAATAATTTTAGAATATAACAAAATCCTGATATGCACTTCCGACCAGGTGGTGGCAGTAATGCACCATTTCGTTGTTTGACAACCACCAAAACAAATCTACAGCGAAGAAGGAGACAAGAAAAAAAGAAAAGAAACAGGAGGACGGGTAGCATTTTAAGGCAGTAAAATTATCTGTTGTCTGTGTCCAAACGGTTTATATTTCAGTGGCAAATATTCTGTATTTCTATATAACTTTTTGTCATGATTTGTGATGAGGGCCAGCTTAATGACAGCGCTGTGGTTGTTTCCGGAAGGGCAGCGAGAATCTAAAATTCCCCTTGAGCGGATATTATAAAGGTATTTAATTGTGCAGTAATTATCGCTGTATCAAAGTGGTTATAACTGATTGATGAAGTCGCACGCGCAGGAGTTTAATAAAAACGCGCCAGGGTTCGGTAACCTGTCTCACCGCCGAAGATGTTCGGCTTTTCTCGGCTTTCAGCCGAAGGGAAAGTGGGCGTGACCACGGGGGTCGTGTTCTTCTCCATTCTCATATCCAGAACCGTGCTGTCGGATCGCATGGACATTGGCGCGCGCGCGCGGCTGTTCCGCGCGCAGGTCATCCTACTGATTAACTCCGTGCTGCTGCTCGGCTCGCTCTACATCTGGAAGCGCGTGGTGACGCGGCTATGTGGCGCGAGACTCGCAGCCGCTGCCTCATCACGCGCCTGGGCGCACAGATGTTGGCGCGCGGCTGTGCTGCTGTTCCTCGCGCTGGCTCACGGCAGCTACCTGAGCATGTTCTACCTGGTGGGCACGGAGCCGCACTGGCTCTCTCTGCTGAGCTTCAGCTGCCTGGGCGCTTATGTCATTCTCATTTTCTTCCTCGTGGTGTTTGGCTGCGCCAGCCGAGTGCTCCAGATGTTCACCAAGGGTTCTGTGGTGGCGGTGAGCAGCTCAGCCAGGCAGACGGTGCCTGCTATAATGATGACCGCGCTGTTGGTTGTGTATGGGCTGTTAAATGCCACACAGCCTCCGCAGGTGGTGGAGGTGGAGGTTCCTCTGGAGAAGCTTCCGGCTTCAATGAGCGGCCTCAAGCTGGTGCTGCTCTCAGATATCCACTTAGGACCAACAGTTGGGCGCTCACAGCTACAGCGTGTTGTCACCATGGTCAATCAACTAGAGCCAGGTAATGCAAATTTTTTAATGTGGGAGCTGTTGGAGCCTTTGCTTCTTTTATGATGCCACCAGCACCATGTTTCCTCCACCCTCTGATGCACAGTGTTACTTCAAATGCTTTTAAGAATATTGTGATGTGTTCAGTGATGGTGCATCAAAAATTAGATGTATGAAATGTGTTCAGGGCGAATTGTGTGTTTGTCCGCATGTATGTGTGTTGGTGCCAGATGTGGTGGCAATCGTAGGTGATTTGACCGACTCTCAGGTAACCCATTTGAGGACCGCTGCAGAACCGCTGGGTCTCCTCAGACCTCGACTCGGCTCGTACTTCGCAACAGGTCAGAACCAAGTGCAGAATGAAGAACCTGATTTGTAAAAAGATTTAGAAATAAACTGCTGTGTGTGTTTGTCTGTGTGTGTGTTAGGGAACCATGACTATTACACTGCTGATGTGGATAACTGGTTCGAGTTCCTGCGCTTGAAAGGGATAGAACCTCTTCATAACACCCATGCTCGAGTGTTCAGACCCGGTCAAACGCAGGACTGGATCTGTCTTGCTGGCATCGACGACCTGGAGGCTACCATGTTGCGGTAAGATGTAGTCCAGATTAGGTATTTCTTTCTTCATTAATATCTCTGACCAATTTTAGAAAGAGGTAGACCCAGACAGGGACAAGAGACAGAAATAGGAGAGAGAGAGAGAGAGAGAGAGAGAGAGAGAGACACAGAGACTCGACACAGATGCTGAGAGACTAACAAAGAAAATGGAAGTGAATTGAGAAAGAGTTGAATGGAGAAAAATAGAGTCAACAAGATAGACGAATAAATAGAGACAGACAGATAGGAGGAAGAGGGAGTCTTACATCCTAAACCAATATGCTGTATCAGAGTTCTTATTTCCTGTCAAATGTGTAAACTTGATTCCAAATCATCAACTTAGGTGTAAGGGCAAAAATTATCCTTTCGTTCATTAGTAAGAAACTAGTCCCCAGACCCCAGACTAAGTCCATGGAGGCGGGGGGTGGGGATTGCAAAAGCCTGTGGTTGACCCTTGAATAGGATTAAGTATAATAGCTTATTTACCGACTTATATAATTGACAATTGACAGTACAAATTATGTTTATTTCCATAACACACAAATGTATTTTAGAAATTCTGTTTGTTTGTTTGGGTGGCGAGTGGTATACTGTGATCGCGTCACAGGCGTTCCTCACCATTGCAACAGTAGGCATCATCATCATCACTGAATGTAACCGTAGGCAGCATCACCTACAACAAAAACCAGTACATTAGGCAGAGTTCATAGCTATTAAAACCCTGGATCAGACTGCAGAGCATCTGCAGCGACAGCACATACAACAGGCAGAAGTAAAACTGGCTGCCAAAACATTAGAGCAGCATGAGGAGCGTCAACAAGTTGACCACACACTCCATTTGTAGGTAATAGTAGCATGCAGATGTAAAGATCTCATCTCAGGAAACCCCATGTAGCAATTTTCTACCTCGATAACGATATATATCACAATATAGCAATTTGTATCTGAAAATGCATAAATAAAAATTC
>JAQMYG010000007.1:27424770-27436059 GCA_030014215.1 Clariallabes teugelsi
TCACAATATCTAGAGCCTCTGTGCATGAGGTTTGCATGTTCTCCTCATGCTTGGTGGATTTCCTCAGAGTACTCCAGTTTACTTCTAAAGACATACAGATTAAGCGAATCAGTGTTCACAAAGTGTCCACAGTGTGTGCATGAGCATGAGGATGTGTGTGCCTCCTGGGACAGTCTCCGGGGCACCCCACGGAGGATTAAGCGTTATACACGATGAGTGAGTGAGTGAATGAGCAAACATATATGAAATTTAAAATGATTTTTAAAAAATCTATTTTGGAGTCAATGTGACGATACATAAATTGCCACACAAAAGAATCATGATCTGTAACTAAATTAAATTTCCCCCTAGTAAACATGTGGCAAAAGGTGCAAAAGGTGATCTGAGTGATGTTTTTTCCATTACAATGAATTAAGTGCTATGTTTGGCAGACACGCACTTGAGGATACCATTTACAACAGTGAAACATGGTGATGATAGCATCACAGTGACAGTATACTTTTAGTATAAATACATGTGAGCCTGGTTTTCTCCTATAACTTATATCCAGCGCATGTTTTTTTTTTTTTTTGGGGGGGGTGTTTCTCCCCTAATTTAGTCGTGGCCAATTCCTCCCCGTCACTAGGGGGCTCCCACATTAAGGCTACCCACTACCACTCAGCCGGGAGGGCCGAAGACTATCACGTGTTTCCTCCGAACGGTGTGAAGTCAGCCGACCGCATCTTTTCGAACTGCTTGCTCACGCACCATTAGGGGCGGAGTAACACACTTGGAGGAAAGCGCTAGCCGCTCCTTCCGCGTGCGCGAGCTCACAGACGCCCCTGATTGGCTGTAGAGCCGTGATTAATGTGGGAACGCGAGTACCTCTCATCCCTCCCCCCTGAGAGAGCTCGGCCAATCAGCTCTCTCTGTGCCTCCGGCTGTGTGGCAGTAGTAATACTATGAGACATTTATGGATTAATGTCTCAGAAAATAGCAAAGACACAGTAAAGGAGGTATGTGTTCAAAATGATCACAAGTTTTTTTTTTTTTTTTTTTTTTATGTTGCGGGGCTAATGGATTACACGTCCAACAGCAGAAACATGCAACAACATGACAGATTGATAAATTGGTTAATTTGAACAGGAGATTTGTGTATGTTTTCAGTGTCTGGTCTAGGATTTGGATTGATGAGCGGTGCGTTCTCAGTGGTTAATATCCTGTCCGACTCTGTGGGTCCGGGTACTGTGGGCATTCACGGAGATTCACAACATTACTTCATTTCCTCAGGTAGATAACCCTTTCTGTTATTCTGTGTTTTTGTGTGTTATGTTTAATTTTATTCGATATGAACAGTATCACGTCTTTTGCTTTTGTTTTCTTCTGCAGCCTTCATGACTCTTGCTATAATCTTGCTGCACATGTTCTGGGGCGTGGTCTTCTTCGACTCTTGTGAGCGTCGGCGGTGGTGGTCACTCGGGGCAGTGGTGTGCAGTCACCTCTTCGTGTCATGTTTGGTAAGAATAACGCAAATAAACAAATCACAGATATGACGCAAAACAAAGCTTTATTCAATAGCTTTATTTAAAAACATTGTGGCTTCGTAAAACGTACTTTAAACAGTTTTAATTATTTAATTGAGGCGTAATCATTTTTAGATGATTCAAAATTGAGGAAAAAAAACCCTTATGTTTGTATTTCTAAACTGAATACAGATGTGAAGCTGAATATGTTAAGTTAAAAGAGAGTACTTACAAATATTAACAAGCTGATCCAACAAGAGACAAATAACAAGACTGTACAAGTTTATAAAACTCTTTGAAGAAGGAACACCAGTACAAAGTGTAGCAGAAGATTTCGGTTGTTGCCAGTCAGCTGTGTCTAAAATTTGGGTTGAAAATAAACAAAATGTGAAGACACTTATGTGCAAACACAAGAGCCATTGAATGACAGAATTGGAAGAAATCAGCTGAATGAAATGTGCTTTCTGGAACTTCTGTCTGGTGTTGTAATGAAGAAATCGAATAAAGAAGCAAATGATTCTTATCAATAGAAAATCAGTGAGGAAGTAATTTTTAGGATGGTAAGGCATATTGCCACTGACCAAGAGTGCTAAAGTTTTGCTTCAGTAAAAATCAGGCAGATCAACTCAAACAGCAAACAGTTGATAAAATCAGTTTTATGTGTCTCCAGCCAATTAAAAAATAGTGGTGGAAATTAGTTGTCATCTGTCAAGCTCTATTAATGAAAATTAAAACAATTTTGATGACAATATTGTTTTTCATTAGCAGAAAAACCATGACCATGATTTAGACACTTCAGGACAAAGAGGAGCAACAAAACTTATTTTTTTTTTTTTTTTTTTTTTTTTTTTGCTGATAATTCCATATTCTTTTCCTCGACATTGAGTGATTCGATAATGTTTTCCTCACAGGAAAAATATACAGAGGGATAGTTATACAGAGAACACTAAAAGAGAGCTGACAAAGAGGGAAAAGTAAAGACTTGGAGAAATATACACACAGAAAGAATGACAGATGTGGAACAATATGTAGAGAAGATGACAAGCGAGAAAGAAAACTGGAAAGAGAGAGCATGAGAAATGCACAGAGAGAGAGCTACATACACGGACATGCAAGAACTATACACCCATAGTTTTGTAATAAAATGTCTGCAATAAAATGTGTTGACTGAGTAAGTGAGTATGGTTTAGTTATTAATATATGATTAGCCTTTTTAAAGACCAACCACCTTTAGCGGCTTTAAGAGCAACTCCTGGCCCAGGTAGAGAATGAGTGTTCTCTACAGATCTCAAAACAGCATGAAGACGTCTTTCAGAAGGCTCAGCGGTCGAGCAGCTCATGGTTCCCCTCGTTTTTACTCCTTTCTTTAAACTAAACTATCATTCTGTTAACAGTGTAAAGGGGGATTTCAGAATTCCTAACTGGGCCAGTGCACATTCAGCTTAAAGCTTAAAGCTTAAAGACGGAGATATTCCAGTCTTAGAACAAGAAAACTAACAATAGGTATAATAACAGCAACACATTTTGGTTTGTAGATTTTACTATAAAACTACTTGTATGTTTGTGTATATGTTAAGATAGAGATACAGAAGAGAGGGTAAGACAAACAGAGACACGCGCTAAAAGAGAGAGAACGAGAGATGTTTCTGACGTAGCTGCTATTTTTGTAATTTGGTAAAATATCTGTGTAAAAGCTCAGAATTGTTTGTTCTTTCTTTTTTTTTTTTTTTTGTTCCAGACGTTTGTGAATCCGCAGTATGAAGGCAGTCTAATCCCCACCTACATGGTTCTGTGTGTGATGGCCGGCTGGGCGTTCTCCTGTGCCGGCGGTTCTGTGAGGAACCTCAGTCTTTGTCTCACCTGCAGGGACAAAGACTTCCTCCTGGTCAATCACAGGCCGAGATAACGGATTCTCTGTCTCTGTAAAGACTGGAGCTCTCTGAGTTCAGGGATTCTCAAACCCCAGACTCTTGTTAGAACCATAATGTGGGCAGGGGAATTTTCCTTTGTGCGTATTCTGCACTTTTTTTTGTATCTTTTTTTCTTTTCTGTCTCTGTACCTCACCTCTGTCTGTGTGAGACAGAAAGAGAGAGAATTGCAGAACAACTGGTTATTTTAAACAAACTTTACAGTCAGTTCCTGCTGGTTTTGTCTGTGTGTTTATTCTGTTCTTCGAGTGTTTCTTACCAAATCTAAGCCAGATTTACTGATAAATCTGTTCTTTAATAATAAATTTAATTAGGCAGCACGGTGGCATAGCGTTTAGCACTGTGGCCTCGCATCTTCAGGGTTGGGCTTGAGTCCCGCCTCAGGTCTGTGTTTGTGTGGAATTTGCATGTTCTCCCCATGCTTGGTGGGTTTCCTCTGGGTACTCCTGGTTTCTTCCCATAGTCTGAATACATGCACATTAGGCTAATTGGCATTTTTAAATTGCCCGTAGTGTGTGCTTGTGTGTCCTGCGAAGGATTGGCACCCTGTACAGGGCCTCCTGTGCCCTGAGTCCACTGGAATAGACTCCAGGCCTTCTGCAACCCTGAACAGGATATATAAAGAGTGCTAGAAAGAGTGAGAGAGAAATGTAATTAAGCTTATGTCAAACAAATCTTTGCTCTGCTGATTATAAATGTCAATTAATTGATAAATTGACAAATCAGTTGTAAAATTAGTTTAAAAAAAACTGATTTTATTAAAAAAGAAGCAGACATACTGTATGAATAAACTGTCACATAAACATAAAAGACTAATAGTTGTAGTACTTTTACTCTTGAAATGTATTTTTTTCCATTTAAAACAAGTTAGAGTTAATGAAAAAGTTTGTGAAATAAATGTGATTAAAGTTGAGTCATTGCATTTAAGCTTCCTGCAGCTTGTGATCACTTTGTGTATGACTTTAATGAAAAGAAAGTGTAGACCAAAAGTTTAGACATTTCTTTGTGTGCATTATAGTAATAGTTATACATTTAGTTATACAATAGTTATACATATTTCTATTCAAACAAAATAGCTTATAAATATAAAGTTATACACATTATATATAAATGAAAATCCATTAATACGGAGGCCTTAACTGCTCAATTCAAGATTCAAAGAACTTTATTAATCCCAGAGGGAAATTGCTTATGCTATGTTACAGTTGCTCACAGTTGTTATCTAAAGGAAAAATAAATAATCTACAAAAAAAAATGTAAATAAACATAAACAGTAAGTACCAAAAATATGACCCAAGAGCATTTGTAAATATTGCACAGTTATCTAGTATATGTATGTAATATTGTATTATTATATGTGATATTGTATTACATATTTTCTTGGGAAGCAATGATTTGCTTCTTGAATTTGCTGCAATTTATTCTCAGAAATAAACTTCAATTTTCAGTTAACTGGACTTCTTGTTGGGTAGAAATGTTTCACTACCTATTCAAGTAGTGAACTGTGGAAGTCTGTGGAATCACTAAAGAAGCTACTTGGATGACCAGTGAAATGGTTCCTAACAAGAAAAAAGTCCAGTTGACATGAGAAATCCCAGATAATAATATAGAACAACGCCAGGGCCTGTTACCGAGTAAGAAGTACTTTTTCGGTAAAAATGTTGATGAATAATTTCAGCCTCTGCCCCCTGCTGTACACCACCGGAACTGTGGCTGCAGCAACAGATCAGAACCAGCCATGGAGCCTAAAGGTAGGACAAATTCTCAGTCACAGTGTTAAATTACATCTGAGAAGAAGAGAGGCATTCGACAAGTGGTGATAATAGACGGTAACAGAACTGGGACATTTAACTATACAGTGGAACCTCGGATTGTGAGTAACGCAGTTTGCGAGCATTCTGCAAGACAAGCAAAAAATTTTTTATACATTTTGACTTGGAAAAACAAGCAAGTCTTGGTTTACTAGTACCGAGTATTGTAGCACGCATGTGTTTCTTGTTTTGGCGCCAAGCATAACGTGATCACAATTAAGCCAGCGGTTTTCTCTCTCTCGCACTGCAGAATTGTGGGTAATTGTCTCCCCTGCTCTGTCTTAGCACACACATACACAGCACGTGCGCAGACAAACACTAACGGAAACACTTATCTGTCAGGATTTATTTTTACTTTTTTCAAAGGTAAAGTGCAGGTAATTTTTTTTTATTTTTACTTTATATTTGTATTAATTATTTTTATGTATAAATCTTTTTGGGCTGTGGAACGAATAAACAGTTTTTATTACTTCTTATGGGGAAATTCTTTTATGCGTTTTGATATACGAGCATGCTTCTGGAATTAATTATGCTCACAATCCAAGGTTCCACTGTATACGTCACTCCGTGTTCTAACAATCATTAGTCACACTAACTCTCAGTCACAGTATGGGTGAAGGTTAGTTGGTACAGTCCATCTTACTGATCAGAGGGCTGCTGCCTGACAAACCCACATTTTAAACCAATCACAGAGGAACCTTCAGCAAGAACGCATCTGATAAAGTTACTTCATCTTCAGCCTGACTTTATCTCCTTAATAACTGCTTTTAGGTCATTCTAAATTGCATCAATGTTGTTTTTCTAAGGCGAGTTACAAAGCAGCCAATTAGCTTTTAGCACAAGACTGAATTCCAAATCCCTCTCTAACCCCAGATCAAGGGCACTACTTGGTGTGTGTAACAGTGAATTGTACACCCTACATAGCACACTAGGTTTTCATGGGTTCAGCCCCAGAACCTGTAAATTAGCTGATATTATAAAGTGGAATAAGCGGAAATATAAAGTAAATCTTGTAAGATAAGATAAGAACTTACAACTACTCTCACCCCTGTTAATTACACAGTTTCGTTACTAGAACGCCTAGATAGTGTGCCGCCATTTTGGACGTGTTCCAAATCGTTTTGGGAAAGTTTGCAGTGGGAAACGTGACACTCGGTTGCCCTCTTGTGGATGCTGCGTGTAACTGCATAAGAAAAATAGCAGCTGCTCAATGTTGCCCGTTGCTTAAACTTTTATTTTATAATGTGAAACAAACACAAATGAGTTTGTCTGCAATTGTTAAAGCTTTAAACATTAGTATATATTTTATTTGTTTTTTAATCACACTTGTGTTAAGTCAATGTGACACAGCCCCGCCAAGCCTGGAAGCCAAGAGGCGAAACTCTGGTGCTTTGTTGACAACGGCCACTAGATGGCGACGCTATATATAGATGTCAATGTAACGGTAAACAAATTTCCTTTTCACCCTTTCCCCCCAAAACCCTGAGCAAGTTGTTTGGTCTCAGTGATATTTCATTATTCAGATAGGCATTAGGATTAGGTGGAAATAATTCGATAATTTTGATAACTGATATATAACAGTTATCAAAATTATCGAATTATTTCCACCTAATCCTAATGCCTATCTGAATAATAAAATGTCACTCAGACCAAACAACTTGGGGCTACATAGTGTAGCTTTAGGCTAACCATTCCCTTTTGTGTTAAATTTAATGCACCTTTACCTTTCCTCTCAGCAGTACTTGGTATTTCATTTTAACATTAAAAGTGCCTCGTGTCCTACAAGTTGAATGAATAAATGTATATAATGTACAATATTGTCCTTTACAGGTACACACCTGTAAAGGACAATATTGTATATTATATACATTTATATACATTTAATACTACATCTACATGGTTGGACTTTTCATATGGATCAGAATTCATCAAATCTTCTGCACCCCAAATCAGGAAATCTCACAAACAAATCAGAAGCAAAACAGATTTCTTTAATGTCATTATGAAATTGTTCACATTGTTGTCTGTAAATCCAAACTGATGATTAGAATTGTTTTATTTATTTATTTTTAAATAAATTAATGTTTTACAAATGTCTGCTTTGATAATTTAAAGAATTTAGTTTTGCCCTTATAGGTACGACAGTCACTTTCATTCCAAAATAGCAGATGCTATTAAACTTACAAGGTCATTTTGCCGAGCTGCTCTCTGTCAGGAGAAATGAGTAAAGAATGGTACATGATAATAACACTGGAGTGATGGAATTAGTGCTAATTAGTGATTAATGCAGGCCTATGTGCTTAATTTTAAAATTGGCTGTTAATTGAATTGGTAATAATAAATGAAAATTTACAATATAACAGATTTTAATGGCAGAACTGAGTTTTTTTTTTTTTCTTTTCTATTTTTGGAGACAGTTATTCACGTTCTTTGAGTCATTTTATTTGCGCTTCCTGTAGCTTGTGATCACTTTGTCTATAACCTTTATGTAAAGAAAGTGCAGCTTAAAAGCTTAGACATTTCTTTGTGTGCATTATATACAATAAGATATATTTCCAATCAAGCTAAATTTCTTATGATTAAAGCGTATAAACTTAAACTGAGCACATGAAACATCCAAACCACAGCCCTAAGCTGCTCAATCATTTGCTTTATTCGTTCTCATAATAATTAATTTAAGGTAATATACTGTAAATAATAATATAAAACAGACTCAGGCCCTGGGGAAAGAAATACTGACAGAATCGATGTTTTTAAATGTTTCACGTGGTTGTGTGTGGGCGGGTGTGTTTGTGACATCATCATCAGCTTTAATTGTAAAGTGGAAACAGCAGTCTGTTAGAACTGGGGTCACGTGTGAAGGTGATGGAGACTGAGACCTGTAGGTGGCGGTAGTGTAACTTGCTAGATGTTGCAACTTACTAGATACCGCCTTAAAACAAGAATAAAAACTAATCAAGTTCAGACTGACGCTTGACAGACTAAAAGTGTTTTAGCCGCTGAAGCGATTTTGAGTTTATTGAACCTTCGATCAGAAAATGGATAAATGTATGAGTTTAGTTCATGCTAACGCGCCGAAAGCTCAGCTGCGCCCCCTGCTGTACAACAACGGAACTGTGGCCGCAGCCACCGGGTTTTATTTTTGGGTCAAACGAGGTGACGGATCGAAAACGACCGCGGGGCCTAAAGGTAGGTCAATGTCTTAGTCACGGTGTGACAATAAATCGTTTTTTTCATATTCAGCTAAGAGACAAATGTCCGCATCTTTATTTTTTCCGTATTAAAAAAAAAAAACTTATTTTTTTATTTACGAATCCAAACCGACGGAACAAACAACGAGTTGTTTTCGATTCTTTCAATCTCATGTTAAAGGTAAATACAATACAACAGAAATACAATAAATTTGATGTGTTTGCTCTGCTCTGGAGGTTTCTTGTTATGGCTCGTGCTGTACTGGGTAACAGGTGATGTGTTTTCGCTAAAGAGCCGAAAGGGGGCGCCAGACGCTTCACCCGCAGAGGAGCTGCTGTTAATCTGCAGCACGGAAATGGATTTTAAACGGCGTTTACACTCTTCTGTTATATTACTTGGCTGTACTTGTTGTGTTGTGTTAAGCTGTGGATATACCACGACTGGTAGGGATAAAACAACTGTTAATGAGCAAACACATAACCATACACACTAACCCGAGTAAATGGGTTGCTATGGCCCGTTGCTATGATACGATCAGGGCGCCGCCATGTTGGTCCTGGCCAGAATAAAGGAGGGAATGTAGGAGCTGCTGCTGATTTGGGGGAAATCACTAAAACTATTACATTTCTCATAATATATTAAGTTTTCACATATGGGAATATGATCTTTGGAATAGTTAGTCAATAGCTATAATCGCTGGTTAGGCTTACGTGAACTAAATAAATGTATTATTTGGACTAATTTTATTTTATTAACATTAATAATAATAATAATAATAATAATAATAATGTCATAAATAATAAAACGTCTTTATCAAGCATGGATTTTGCTTATTTCCCTGAGTTTATACTGTTGGAGACATCCATATATAACATCATGTTATTTAATATACATGAAATGTGCAATTTGTTCCCCATACTGTAGTGAAGATGCTTTTTTCTATCTGCAGCCCTGCCACTGTAGCATTCTCACTCACTCACTCACTCACTCATCGTCTATATCGCCTAACCCAGGAAATGTAGAGCACAAGAAGAGGGAACACCATGGACAGGGTGCCAATCTATTACAGGGCACACACACATGCACACACTATGGGCAATTTGGGAATGCCAGTTAGCCTAATTTGCATTTCTTTGTACTGTGGGAGGAAACCAGTGTACCTGGAGGAAACCCACCAAGCATGGGAAGAACATTGACTTTGGAGGTGCAAGGTGGCAGAGTTGACCACTAAGCCTTTCTATATTTATAAATATATTAAAACTAAAAGTATTAAAATTGTATGAGAAATGTAACTGTGATATAGAATAAGGTGAGGTGTAATGCAGCAAAATACACTATAAAACAGTAAGATGTAATATGGATATATTATAATATATTAGTGGTAAAAGGGAAATACAATAGATTAATAATACTAAATAGTATATGTAGTAGAATATAGTAAACATATAAATAAAATATTGAGTAGTGAATCGTAGATTAAATAGTACAAGTGGTGTAATAATAATAAGAAGAATAGTAAAATATTTAAAAGCAGGATGTATGGTACTACAGTAAACCCCAGGAAACAGACCAGCAAAGCTTTATTCTTGAGTTGCCAGTCTGTAATTTAAGAGAATTCAGTCCAAGCTGCACACAACTACTGCTTTGTTTGTTTGTTTGTTTGTTTTTAGTCTTCTGAGAGTTTCTTGTGACAATGAATTATTTCCAATGCATTCAGTCTGTGTAAGGCTAACGTTAACACACACTTTCTCACACAAGAGTCTAACAGCAATTATAACCTCTAACTATTAAAATCAGTAACTATAGACAAATCATGTTTTTTGTCACATAGAACTGGAACCCTTGAATATAAAATGCCTCAGTGTTATCAGTCAGGAATGGAAATCTTATCGTTTTTTTTCCAGTAAAATCTCAAAAACTGCACTGTTTACAGGCCAGTCTTATCACAGCCAACGTGTCAATACACCATTTATTTACGTATTTATTTATTTAAATTTTTTATTAAACCTTTATTGAATTTTAGAAAATCTATATACAAAAATAAATGGCCTGGTACAATATTAATCCAATCAGTTCTAAAATATGTAAAATAGATTCAGTCATGATTTAAACCAATAGTTAATGTTGTAACACAGCACCTGATGCAGTAAGAGGGACGTGCAGTGGGTAAAACTGGCAGCTCGTACCGCCAGGGTCCTGATGCTTGCTTGTCCCTTACATTAGCTGGTTTTTTTTTTTATTATTCATATTTGGTGTAATACTTTATGGAGTCTTTTTAGACTTGACCAATCAAGCCAATTTTTCAAATGTAAATGCATAAATATAAACCTGTTTAACTTGTACACCCATCAATTCCGTGAATATTGAAGTGTTTATTTACTGTATAATTACTGATTTGTAGAAAGTAAAGTTTTCACTTTGAAAGATTTGTTCAGTCCTCCATAAGCTAAGAGGCTTCAGTCAGATTTTGGGCTGCTCACACTCGCACAGCGTTAATGACATACGGATGGGCGAAAGCTCTGTGTCTTTATGTTCACTTCCAGTGATGATTTAGGTTCATTTTATAAAGATTCTCAGAGTGATTTTTGATATTTAGACCCAGTGTGTGACCAGGCCACAGAAGCAGCTCTGGGCCAACCTGAAGAAGTTCCTCAGTACCAGGTCAATGTAAGTTTGTTCTGCTCCTATCTTTCATCCTGTAGTGAGTCTCATTTACAGTAAGGGTTTTGTATCGGTTACAGTTCTAATCATAAGTGTATTAGCTCAGGTGTGTAGTAGTGATGGGAAGTTTGAATCATTTTAGTGATTCGGTTCTTTGAATCTCGTTCATCAAAATGAACGAATCTTTTTTTGAG
>JAQMYG010000007.1:27644492-27655655 GCA_030014215.1 Clariallabes teugelsi
GTGAGGGTCAGTGAGGGTCAGTGAGGGTCGGTGAGGGTCGGTGAGGGTGTGGCGTACCATCGTACATCAGCTCCACGTCTGTCTGACTCAACAGCGCCACCAGTCTCCATTTCTTCCCTGACTGGTCACAGCACTCCAGTCCTTCCTCCACAGGCTCCACAGCACACACTCGCTTCGTCCGCTTGCCTTTACCTTTAAACCAATACACACACACACACACACACACACACACACACACACAATGATTTAAACTGTTGTTGGGAACTAACATGGAGAACAGTGCATTAAGCACCCCCCCCCACACACACATACACACACCTCTCTACTCTGCGCAACCGCTCACCTGAGGGCGGAGTCTGAGGACACGGTGACATCACTTTCTTTTGCTCCTCCTCCTCCCCTCCTGCTCCAGAGCACACTTTCCGTTTCCGAGGCGACGCGACAGGACTCAGATCTAAAGTCTGAGTGGGTTTCTGATCGAGTCTCATCAGCTCAGTGTAAGACGGATCAGATCGGTCGCCCCTGGTTGATGCAGGTTTAGGCGGCGTGGACAGGGCGGAGCTTTTCCTGATGGAGGATCTGCGTGTGGATTTGATGGGCGAGCGATTCAGCGCTGAGGAAGAGGAAGATGAAGAGGCGGACAGATCACACAGAGAATCTGTACAGAAAGAACAAAATGAAGCACAATGTTAGCACTTACAGTAACACAAAAAAGGAAGAGAGTAAATACATCAGGAATATATCAGGTTTTAACAACACAGCACTGTTGAATTCTGCATTCTGATTGGCCAGAAGATGTGACCACACGCAGAGAGAAGTCCCAGGATGAGATGATCAGGAGGTGATTAGTTTACTGCTGATGCTGAATGAGGATGGGTTCCCTGTTGAGTCTGGTTCCTCTCAAGGTTTCTTCCTGTTACCATCTCAGGGAGTTTTTCCTTGTCACTGTCGCCCTCGGCTTGTTCATCAGGGAGAAACTGATCATTCTGATTCATACACACTCACATTCCATACAAGGAAGTGCTTCGTTTCCTGTACTGGGGAACATTACTGGTTCTTGTTTACACATAAATGAGGACATGCCGACACACACACACACATCATTTCATTTCATACTCCATGTTTGTCTCATGCGACTGTTGTTATACCTCCTGCAGGGGGATAAAAGCTTTTATGACAAATATTAATTTTCACAAAGTCTGCTGCGATTAGTGTTTTTATATCTTTGTGTCAGATGTTACTCTGGTACAGTGAAGTATAATTACAAGCACTTCACATGTGACGAGGGCTTTTATTGACAATTACATTATGTTTATGTAAAGAGTCGATATTTACAGTGTTGATCTTCTTTATAAAGACCTCTGCACTTCACCCTGACATGCTGTTTTTGTTCGTCCATCCGCCTCTTGTGTTCTCGATGGGATCGAGGTCCGGGGAGTTTAACCACAGGAATGATAGTTGTGCTCACCTTTTCTTCTCCAGACAAGCTTTTTCCAGATGCCCCAAATAAAAGGGGAAAGAGGACTGAACAATGCCTTTCCCTTGCCATAAGACAAAAATAATAACTAAGTGGCTCGGGGAACAAAACATCAACATTTTGTGTTCATGGCCAGGAAAGTCCCCAGACCTTAATTCCGTTCAGAACTTCAAAGCTCAATCCTGAAGAGGCGGGTGGACAAACAAAAACCCCAAAACTGTAACTGTAAGTTTGTAGATGTTAAATTTTACATTATTTTATATTAGTGCATATTTTCTCAACTTATTGCAGAAAGAAAAGAATCTATCTGCTAATTCTCTCTTATATTTCCATTTTAGGTCACAAACAGGCGTAGAAACATTTCCCTGCACATCACACGTGACAAATGAAATTTGAATTTAAAATGAGGTGATGAAAACTTTTGAACTGTGCTGTGTGTGTGTGTGTGTGTGTGTATATATACTAATGAACTCTACATTATTCATACCTTAATAATACTAGACTGCATGACTTGACTGTGCTGTACACAGTATTAGTGTAATTGTGTTAGATGGTGTGTTCAGAGGTATTTATATATGATTGATCCAGACCATCAGTCTATAGCAGTGCAGATGATCTGTACAATAACAGGAGCTCAGACTCTTTAACACTGTAACTGGATGGAGCTGCTTTACCTGCCAGAGTGACGTCACGGGTCTGGACACTCATTAAGCCCACGTGCGTGCTGAGTTTACACACCGCTTCAGGGGCTCCTCCTAACCGCAGTGTGTGTGTGGACTCGGGAGGTTCGGTCAGGCTGGGCAGCTTCTCTCCACAGGACGGACAGAACTTAAACCCAGGCTGAAGTTTGGTGCCGCATTCGGGGCAGAAATGTACAGGCATGATGGGGGATATTCTCTAAACAACAACAGACTCAAAATAATCAACTCTCTTTAGTCTGGATTAAAACCATATAAAAAGGCCCCCGGTTATCGAGCGGAACAACCTGCGGTGTGAATAAGCGGGAATAAAAGCTGCACGGAAGCCTGTGGTTGTTACGGAGCGGCCCAACAGGTCGAGGGCACTTCCGCTTCACCACGTCACGTGACACGGCAACGGCGCGCGGTAAGGGACATATAGGGTTGGTTATAAAACGTATAAACGCTTTAACGAGAAAACGTACAGGTTCAAATATTGAACATCTCGACAGTTATGTGTAATGAGGAAACTGCGCGATGTTACAACTAATAAAGAAAATAAAACATATAGCTATATTAAGGATAAAATAGATCCATTAGTCCGTGATCGTTGACGCGGAAATTCGCGCATGCGCATTGTCCCCCCGGCCCCCCCCCCCCCCCCCGAGTCCTGAACTCACTTTATCCTAGTGAAGTTCAGTAGTCTTTTAGAAATGAAATTATTTGCTAAACAAAATAAGCGCAGGCCTTTTTTTTTTTAAATCATTAATTTACCCTAAATTTATATTCAGAGCTCATGTGGCCTTTAAACTCTAGATTATCCCTTGAGAGTTTTGGTGTTCAATGGTTTGTGCCAAGAGAATGTTTCTGCAATTTTTAATATTATTATTATTATTAAATCAGGACTGGAGATGAAACTCAAAATGCATGTAATTCAGTTCTTTTATTAACATGCCCTAAAGTTTCTTAGTACCAGGGTCAGGCTAAGTATAGTCATTATAATTAATTACTTCCTCATATAAAAAAAAAAAATAATAATCATGTTTTTTTTTTATTTAAACAATTGTCTATTTTATGCTTTATGCATAGAATATGAATACACATTATGAACAAAGAACATTTCTCCTACATCAGGTAATCTCTCAATTCATATTTAAAAGCCTTGATTTGTTTTTCATTTATAAAATGAACCAAAATTATGATTAAAAGAAATGCTAGCCTGTCGGACAACTAGACCAAAAAGAAAATAAAAACCCTAGGTAATACTAAAAGTAAATCTAGGTGTATCATTATTTTGGAACTATAATTTAGTTCAGTTCAGATCAGATCAATTCAGACTTTTCAAGTGATGTCTAATTTCAGGCTTAGCTGACATGGATATCTTCATTTTGCTTAAATGTGGGGTCATGGAAGCTCAAATCATTACTGAGCAAATGGTAATGATGGTTCACAAAAAAAAAAACAACAACGAACACTAGCACTGCTGTAATAAACCATCACAAACGATATCTGCTCAGTGATCCTGGTCCATCAAATGATAGGACAGAGGGGTGCCAATACTTTGTACAGCAGATCAGAGAGGCTAGTGTCAGGATTCAGAGTGTAACATCGGACACAGAGGAGATGAGTAAAGGATGGCTCGGTGACAGGGGTGTGTGAGGGAGAGCGCTGTATTGAGTTCTGCAGAATTTACAATGATAAAAGTGACAGAGTGAAACGTGCGATTTACAGGAACATCACGTCGTTGGACGTCTTCATCCTGCCGCAACATCAGAGTAATGCAATCTGTCAGCTACGTTCACTAAACGTGTTAAAAATTACAAAGAACTGGAAAGAACTCGTGTTAACAGTGAAGCGTTAAGACGAATCAACAGTTGTAAAACTCGGACACTTGGCCCTGTATGTGTCCCTCTCTATGCATGTCCTGTCTCTGTCTCTCCAGCTCCTCCCTCTCCTTCCGAAACTCCTCCTTGGCCTTATACAGCTCATCCTTCTCCTTCTGGAGTTCTTCTTTTTCCTTTGCGATCTCCATCCTGATGGTTTCCAGGTCCTCCCGGTCCCTCTTCAGTCTGTGATGTTCGTCCTCCTGCTCGCGTTTCTGGTTCTGAAGTGCTCGGCGCTCTGCGTCTAGCTCTCGGATCTGCTGCATCAAATCCCTCTGCTGCTGCAAACTCCGCCCCTCTTCCTGCTGCACACGCCTCAACGCCTCCGTCAGCTCCCGCTCACGCTCCAGGATCCTCCGCCCGTCGCTCCAGTCAACCACTGACACACAAAAATTTTATAATTAACTTTGAAAGTGAAAATAAAGATTCTTCAGACTTTGTGATTCATGACAGTATGTGTAAAAAGAATGTGAGGAGATCCGTACCTGTTAGACTGCTGTTGAGCGGAGACGGTACCATGCGGCCGGCCGGAACGTTCCGGGCTTTGGGTGAAGTCGCAGGCACGTAATCCGGATCCTCATTTTTGCGTTTGGGGGGTCGTTTCTGCGAATGTTCCTCGAGCTGCGCGTACTCAGTGGGGTGCTTGTTCTGCAGGTGTCTGATGAGGTTGCTGGTGCTGCTCTGGTGCTGGATCTTCTCCATGCACAGCAAACACAGCGCCTTCTTTTCCTGGTCCACTTTGCGGTAGTGAACCCAGACTGCGCTCCACTTGCGCGAGGTCGGGGTTTGGGTCGGCGCCGGGCTGCCCTCCTGGGTGCCCCGGCCCTCGCCTTCGCACCCGGACGCCTCTCCTTCAGTCGCCGCTTCTCCTGCGGCGGCACACAGGATCCCTCGGATCGCTCCGTCCATCTCAGCATCTCCCACCTCAGCCGGGACTTCCACCTGCTGCTCGTCCATCATCACGGTCACTGTTTAAAAATTTTTTTTTATAATAATTATATATAATAGTATAATCACTCAAAGCAAAAGGTGACAAGTTGTTTTAAATAAACATGCCTAATAATAATAATAATAATAAACAGATACACATGGCTGTGTATCATGTCAAAAACACGAACATAGTGAATTTTCCTAAGTATAAATCTCAGAGAACCCGGTCTCGCCTCAGATAGTCGATTCGATTCGAAACATTCCGATTCGGTCGGTTTGGAGAACCGATTCGCGCGATCCGTTACCGAGGTTCAAACCGAGTGATTCACTTTAGTGGAAGTGAGCAGAGCTGCGCGTGACACCCGCATCGGCGGAGGACGGCGTGAATCGCGCTGTTTCTGAGACTTAACTCTGATTTATCGTCACTTTTAGCGCTTTTCTCTTTCCCTCTGACGGTAAGTCTGAAGAGACGCGAGGAACAAAAATGGCGCCTGAGGAAAAAAAGAAAAAAAAAAAAAAAAAACAGCAGCGCGCGCAGAAAGAGCTGATATTAGCCAGTTAGCTAACGTTAGTCAGCGAAGCCGCGCGCGCATCCATAATACTCTTTCAGATATTTTCAAACTTAAAACAGGCTTTATTAGGGAATTAGGGGGGGAAAAGGTTTGACTTCGCGTACCAGATGTATTTACGTTTATTTTTAAACCGAGTTATGCTAATATTGGCGCCAAGATTTAGCCAGATAGCCTAGCCGCTCTCACTGAGACGTTACACGGAGAGCGCAGGGTCTGATATGTCGTGCTGATTGTTTACAAAAAGAGAGAGAAATGGAACGAGTGATGTATATTAGAGTCCGTGTTAGAATGTAAGATCAGTCCAAACCTTCCACACAGCCGTTATTATGAGCGGACGCGCTTTTCCCCGCGGTGGATTTTCTCTTGTCCAAAGCGGAGAAATCATTCGGATGTTTTGCTCGTAAATGGCGAAGCATGTTGGTCGTGTGACCAAAATATAAAACCGTTTTCATACAAAGGAGACATAATACTCTTTTATCGTCCTCGGCTTGGAAAAACGACCACACTATGCTTCGTTTTCGTGCCGCCATTTGAGAGTTGGTTTTGTTCTGAGCGATGTGGCTATAACGTGCTGTACTGCCCTCTACAGGACTGGCGGTGTACCTGCAGTGCCTTTACGTTATTATTTCATTATTCAAAAATGGCCGCGGGGGAGTGCATTAAAATATATGTAGAGTGGAGTCTTGTATAAAAACTAGAGCGCGATTTCTTGAATACACAAATTATTGAAAATCCAGGTGCTGAAAACAAAAGAATAAAATGAAAAATATTGAAAAGAATCGTACTCACCTTATTCCATACAGTACGTTACGCGGGTTTCATCATCACTCTGCGACTGAATTGTCGTATCGCCGCATTCGCGCGCGCTCGCAACGTTAGCTAGCTCGCTGCAATCAGTGTTATCGCTTTCAGTGTTAATAACGGCAAATTTACCGTGAAACTGTAATCCGAACACGAACTGCTCTACACACATACACAAATAATAAATGAACACTTTAATTAGTAAAACAATTCTGAGGAGAAATCTGTAAATATTTTGTTAAAGTAACTCGCGGTCTTCCTGTGACAGGAGGAAATGGTGCGCGCGAATCAAACCAAACAACAGCAGTGCATTATGGGAGATTCATGACCGCTAGAGGGCGTAAGAGAGAAAAGAATTGACTTCATGTAGGAAATGCATGTTACAAACAGTTTATGCTTGAAAACTTTCAGCATTAATGTTTAACAGGAGGAGAGGACATGCGTCTGAGACTGTCCTTACTCAGTTCAGTACTCTCTCCTCATGTGTCCGTCTGATCCTGTACCACTCCAGCTCCTCCTAGAGACTCACAGTCTCACTAGTGCCACATCAGCTTGTCTTAAACATGGTTCCCTTCAGTCTTATAACAAAAGAGACAGACCTGTAGGAATAATCACAGCCGGTTTAGAGAAAGTGTTCACTCACAGCTTTCTTCACTGTTCTAAGTGACATTCAGACCAAGATAGTTTAGGTTTTCAGAGCATCACAGCACAGGGTCGCTCTTCTAAAACCGTCTGTTCGTTCATGTTTCGTTATGAACACAAAAAAATGTAGAGAAAAAACCAACTGACAAATCAAGTTTTTAAAATTTTTGTGCAAAAGTGTGAACTGCGCTCTCGTGATCTGTTATCTCTGCTCTTTATTTGAAGACACGATTGTTTTTGATTTGTGCACACAATCCGAAGTTGGAAAACGAGTTTTCTTTTTTTTTTTTAGTTTGGAATCGAAAAAATAAGTAATTTCGTAAATTTTAATTTTTATAATGAAACATGAATGGACAGAAGGTACACTGACTAATGACTCTCTGCTCTGACTTGAATCTACAGTAGCTATTGTGCCTCTTCGTCAGGCTCAGCTTCAACTCTTCACCTCTGCGTAATTATAAAACTGATCACAGCATCCTTGTGGATCGTTGAGGATTCAAGGTGAAGCCTTAGGCGGCTTCTTTTTCTACCTAAAAGCATAAAGGTTTGTTGTTCAGATGGGTAATTATTCTTCATCACCAGCTCCTATTGCCTGAGGTTTACCCCAAGGCTCCACTGTGGGCCCTGTTTGGTTTTATTAATATTTGCTCTAAATGCTGAAAAATCATCAAAAATGAGAACAAGTTCATGTAGTTGTTTTTGGTCCTGCAGAGAAAGTACTGCACATAAAGCCTCAGGGTCACACAAATTGCTGCGGACCGCCCCACGCTCACAACTAAAACCCCAGGGTGAGTGTGCGGCTCGTTAGCGCCTGACAAAACTGTTTAAAACTTCAGCTTTTAGAGTAAGACCTGCTTCACCTCCTGACAAATTTAATTCTTGCCACAAGACCCAACTTTTGTCTTTTCGCCTGTGTGGGTCTACTTTAATATGGGTAATTTTGTGTTTGTGTTTTATGTTTTCATATTTTGCAGTCATGTTGATGAAGCCTTTTAATTTTTTTTCTCTGAAATAAACTGAAGAGAAAAAATAAACTGATATAAAACTCCCGACTGACTCAGAGTCGTGATTCTGTTCCCTTTTAACCTCTGTTTGTTTACTTATGAATTAATTGTATTATTTTTGGTTCTCTTTTTTTAGAAAAAAATAAATCAATAAAATATCCGTATTATATAACTGTGATATAAATAACTGTGAAATCCACTTCCTGTGAATTATTAATTCAGGACTGTAACGGATATCCATGATTTTACGCTGAATTTTAAATTCAAGTATGAGAAGTTAAAAATAAAAAAACACCATGTACAACACCTTCTCATGTATAGATTTATCTAATCAGCCACTTATTAAAAAAAACATATAAAGAAACATGACAATGTTTTATTGAGGGGAAACAGGGATATAAGATATTTCCTATGGTGTGTGATTAAAACAGGAAATGTAACTTGTTTTTATTTATTTATTTATTTAATAAATAACAGCCAAGACAAATATTACAACCTGAAATATTTTATTAAACCAAAGAAACACATTCTCTCTCTCATCCACACACAGTTTTAGAGAATAAATACATGTCTGAGACTCTGCGCAGCTTTTTAGACATTAGTTTCTAAAACCCCAACAGCAGACGTCGAGTCGCAGGGAGCGTCACGTCACGGTTCGACACGTGACATTCACGTATGAAAGACTCGGAGCACCGAGCTCAACTCCAGTGTTCCTCCTGCGGATATAAGATTCGGGATAAATCCTGCATCAACACGCAGCCTAAAATATTTAAATAAAAATCAAAAACTAAAAATATTCACAGCTAAACATCCAGTCTTGTAGCTTAAAGAGTCATTCGCGTGCACATGCGTGCACACGCACACTATTTCCAGTGATGTAACTCCAGTGTTTCTTCAGTCTGTATAAAAGCAGAGTTTAACTCTAACAGATCTGCACGCCGCTCCACTTCCTGTACAACGCGGCGGAACTTCCTCCACCGTCCAGCTTAAACAGGCTTCATAAATTTTATTAAATAAACGTTTAAGAGAAGTTAACACAGTTAATATCTGCAGTACACTGCGCATTAAGCACATTCCAGACGAGTCGGATTATAATTATTAGAATAAGCTCAGATTATTGAGCACCTTCCTCTAAAGTCGTGAAAAAGTCAAGAGAAAGTGTACGATCGTAACGGAGAGAAACGTTCACTGATCTGTTGTGATAATATCAGGGTTTACAGTACGAAGTCTGGTGATGAAATGTAAAGGATAAATATTTTACACAACTGTTGCACGTGCCTGTTTATATATAACCCCATAAAATAAATAAAATAAAAAATGGAAATAATAAATCTTCAAAGTTTCCTAAAAATATATTTCAGTGAATGACTTTTTAAAACTACCCACTGGTGTTCACCACAAATACTAAACAGGGAGAGATGAAAGAACAGAACACTGTTTGTTTTCATTGTGCAGTGCCGTGTGTGTGTGTGTGTGTGTGTGTGAGATAGTAGCGTTGTGTAAAGAACATTCTTGAAGTGCACTGTGTTCACAGCAGGCGTGCGTAGTGTAGTGAGTAATGTTTGTTTAGAAGTCTGATGTGAGGTGTGTGTCTGATCCAACCATCTAATCTGTAGTGTTGAGGTTTATAAATCGGACTTAAGGCGTCGACAAACACACAGTCAAACCTTTAGCACCGTGATGTGATTCTCAGATATTCATCCTGATATTAAACTGAAGGCGAGCGACTGATGTCGGATGCTGAATAAACACCAGGCCTATACCGAGGTGGCGGTTGTGAATATCTCCAGTTCAGAGCGGGGCGGTTCTGTGGTTCTGATTAGGATCCACGTCCTCGGTCCTGATGTCCACGCTCTCCCACTCGCCGCTACGGTTCGACCTTTTGATAGCGTCCACCACCGTCTGAACGTACAGCCCGTCCTCGAATGTAGCCGCCATGGCGACTGGATGCCGCGCCCACGAGCGCCGGTCTTCCTGCGCCTGGAACGACTGGCGCAACTGAGTCACCATCGCTTTCAATCCTGTGACCGAAGGCCCCGCCCCTGAGACACTATCGCTCAAAAGAAGCTCCTCCCCCTCGGTGCCGTTGCGCTGGCCGTACAGCTCGGTGCTCCTAGCCACCAGTCTGCCGGACGACCCCACCAGCATGACCTCGTGAAGCTCGGCACCCGGGAGGTTAAAGTTCAGTGTCACGTTGCAGACCACGCCCCCTGCCAAGAGCAGCTGGAAGCAGGCGTAGTCATCGGCCGTGACGGAGCGGATGCCGCCGCCCGAGCCACCGTGACGCACGAAGGTCCTGAGCATTCCGTGCACGCGGACGGCCCGCCCCCCGGTCAGGTAGCTCAGCAGGTCGATGATGCGAGAGCCGACCGTGTGCAAGCCGCCGCCGCCCATCAGCTCCTCCCACGCCCAGCCGTACGACCGGCTCAGTAATGAGCTGCCATACACACGCGCCTCACACACCTGCGGGAGATAAACCAATCTCACATAAACATAAATGAACAGACGACGGGGACGTATATTTAAACGCGCAGAATCGGAAGTAGACACAGCGTACGGAGAGCCACGCCCACCATGAGTCTGATCAGTGTGTGACTTCAGTGAGGTCACTGCTGTATCACACTCAAGACCCAGGGATTTGTCTTTAGGTCGTTTTTTACATCAGGGGTGTAAACGTGATGGCGTGTAAACATGACGGCGTGTACGTGTGTGTCTTTACCTGCAGCGTCCCACAGTAGCCCTCTGCGAGCAGGCGCTTCATCAGGATGAAGGCGGGGAGGAAGCGCAGAGCGTTGTTCATGATGCTCATTAGCTGCGGGTAATACCGCGCCGCCGTCACCATTGTATACGCGTCTGTCAGTGTAGCGGCCTGCTCGCTGATCACATTCTTCCCGATGCCTACACACACACACACACACACACACACACACACACACACACACACACACACAGAGAGATAAGAGACTCGTCTACTTACAGAAGCTAAAATTAGAGCTGTTAAGCAGCAGTGAGGAAAACACTCGCCTGGACACGTTTAATAACACCACCTTGCCTCGTTAAAACCACAATTTATTCATGAAATATTTCTCAGGAATACCTGTTAAGCCCTATTCGGACGGGACTAGTTTTACAGGGGGTCGTTAGAGAAATTTCTGTTTCACAGACGTACTTTGTGAT
>JAQMYG010000007.1:27715697-27729489 GCA_030014215.1 Clariallabes teugelsi
CTTATATTGTAAAGCGACCTTGGGTATTTTGAAAGGCGCTATATAAAATTGAGATATTATTATTATTATTATTATTACAATATTACACTTTATTACTTGTGCTCGTTCTTCCTCTGCTGTTACACAAACACATTTGTCCTTACAGATTAACAATTAGCGGATACGATGAGGCCCTGTGAACGAGCTGTTGCTATGGAAACCATAATGTATTAGCACAAGTGAATGAATATAAACCTGCACTACTGTCAGAGCCGATGTTATTTCCAGTTCAGTGATCTGATTGGACGAGAGTTGTTGCAGGAGTGATTATAATTATTATATAAGCATAAGGGGACGTGTCGCTGTATGAATCAACAGCCTCACTGTTCTACACTGATACAGTTCCTACAGGAGATAACAATGTGTTTTTCATGAATATAATATGTGTACAAATGTTTTCTTTTCATGCCCATAAGTTTGCAACCTGCCAACCCTTTGGTATTTCCTGTCTACTCACCCCCAGCTTCCTGCTCCGCATGCGGACGTAGCCCTGCTTGACGATGTCGTTGAAGTTGGACGCCATGTCTGAGGCACCTGGGAGCTGCTGGAGCAGACGGATGCTGGCATCCAGCCTTTTCTCTTCCTCACCAAACACCTCCTTCCAGACTCTCACTTCTTCTTCTTTAAGTCACTTGGCTCTTCACTTGGTTCTCGCTCTCTCTCTCAGACGTGCGAGACGAAGCGCTCAGTTCAGCCGAGCTTCCGAGTCTCTCATCGCTCCAGCATGATCTCTGCAAAGGAACAGCAGAGGAGAAGAAGCGGGACATGTATTATTGATGCTCAGATTATCGGAGGAGAATGGAGGTGGCCCGAGCTGCGCGGGCATGCAACATTACCATGGATTATTTATCGAATCGCCAGATGCAGCGTTTCAGAGTGCACCATGTGACTTCGCTCGTCTTTTACAACTTACAGGAACTGAGTTAATGTGACAGGGTTAAAGAAAGTGCACTGGGAGTTTTCTTGCTCAGACATTTAGGAGGGTAATTAGTGTAGGAATGTCAACAATGTAAACACAGTCCTTGTGCAGCGCAAAAAAAACGACCTCTTAGCAAGTGAAAACACCTTGAGTCGAGTCAGATTAATCTACAATTTCTTAATATAAAGTAAAATCTAAAATGGTATCTCAGTGGTTAAGGCATTGGACTACATTTCGGAAGGTGGTGGGTTCAAACTCCACAACCACCAAGTTGCCCCCGTTGGGCCCTGGAGCGGGGCCCTTAACCCTCAACTGCTCAGATGTGTAAAGTCGCTCTGGAGAAGAGCATCTGCTAAATCGCTAAATGTAAATTTTCATTTGACACTTTTTTTTAGGACTTTGGCAAAATAATTCGCTTTTTTCCTAGAGATTAAAGGATTGTATCGGTTGGTCCCCGGTGATTCCTGTCCCTAATAGATCGATTGAAAGATAGAGTACGTTTTTAAATCCTAAAGGCAAATTGGAGAAAAACTAAAATATCTGGTAACTGGTATAGTATTTACAGATTCTGGCTCATTAAAACGTCTTCACCTGCACAGCAATGATCAGATAATCAGATAAATGCAAAAGGTCATGTTCATATTAATACTCGTCCAGTAATCAGTAGTGAACCACAGGCACATCTCTCTGTTCTTTTTAAACAAATATTACTGTCAATCAACTAAACCCCATCCCTCACTTATGGTGGTACAATGGCAACTGGTAAAACATGAAGAAGGTACCTAATGCCAAATAAGGGGATCATAACATCATCATTTTCCTGAACGTCGTCCTGCGCATGGTTTCCACTAGAAGAGCTGGAGAGCGCTGGGAGGCGCTGACGGCAGCAGAACGCACGCATTAAAGTTTAAAAAGCAGCTCATTAGCCGCGACAGAGCCGGGTTAATTGTTCTCAGCACTGTTGGTTTTAAAAAGTTGCTTGCTGAAGAGGAGAGGATGATAACACACACTCACACTCACACACACACACACACACACACACACACACACAGAGGATTAGCAAAGTGCAGGTGTACACTGCTGTTATCGCTCACAAAACACACACAGGACATGACAAGTGAAGCACAAGAACAAACTTAAGCCAAGATGGAGGCTGACTGTGAAGCGCTAATGCTAACGGTGACGATTAGCATTAATACTAGCTCGTAGCTCATTAGTTCACAAGGAAACTAAATTAGAAGCGATTAGCACACATGCAACAAGCAACATCTGCACACAAAAACCCCACCCTAATTCAGGCCAAAATAGATTTGTAATCACTAAATCAAAAAACTAATTATAAACGCACTTAAAATGTGCTAACACCAAGATATTTGCTAGTGCTAGTGTCTGCTAGTTTCAAAAGGCTAGCCGCATTAATATTAGCATGATTAGGAGATTATAAAGCAATTATTCAGCCATTATTCATCAGAAATCTCCAAATATCTAACATTTAAATCAGTTTAATTACCACCTCGCTACATTTTGGTACTTCAGTTCATGCTAGCTCACTAGCCATCAAATCTAACGTTCACATAGTGATTTGTGTTATTTTATCACAGGCATTTTCCAGCTGAAATAACCAAAGTTAGCATGCTAACTAACACCAATCACTAGCTAACTTTGCTATCATTGCCTATCTAGCTAAATCATATGACACTCTGTGATTAGCTATACTGGCTACAGTACATTGCTGTTAATGTAGTTATCATCGCTAATGCTAGTGAAAATGAAGAGTGTGACTATTTTGTAAAACATGTGCTGTCACATCACACAATCATACTTCAAATCGATGGATGTAAAACATTTCTGGTGCGCGCTAGCTAACGTTAGCTGGTGTACGATCCCTGAGCAGGAGATTATTCCATCTGTTCTGTACCTTCTGCAGAACATCAACGCGTGAGCTGAGATGTACATTTATCTCGTTTGTGCTTTTGATATGCAAAGTACAGAGGATATGTTCAATATTTAGGAAACCCTGTTGCTAGGCAACTAGAAACATGTAATGTAGAGAATGAGCTAGCTAATGGTTTAGACCAGGAAGTTATCCTGTATTGGCCATGTACTGTACAACATCTGAGAGGCACACGATTAGCACAAAAAGTAAATAAATAAATAAATCCCCAGAAGCCATTAGAAATTCTCTTGATTTGTAACAGTATTTAATGTGTTTTGATGGTCTGTAATGGTAATTTAATAGAATGCGTGATTACTAATGGCTAATTTTTACTCTCTTGCTTTTCTTCTGCACATGATCTCTCAGGTTCTGTTTATTGGGTTCTAGTGTTTAATATCACTGACCACAACAGAACATTCACATGGTGTGATGGAAACCATTAGATTTTGCTAATCTGCTGTGAGAACTTTTCTGGTCCTCAGAAAGCCCACAAAGCCAGACGTTTTCGATTTCCATCTTTGTACAACGTAGAAACTCATTCAGCTCATGTTCACCACAACCACGGAGCGCATCAATAAAAAGAAACGCCGGTGCTGTAAGTGAACATGTCTAACAGCTTGTTAAGACGCAGGCTGCACTCCTGAGGAGGAGAATCAAGCAGGAACAAGCCTCGAACATCTGTTTCCACTGTTAAGCACTGCTATTGACCGAGAGCTGAGAGCAGAGCGCAGACAGGAGCTGTCTCTGCTAACTGCCAGACTGATGACAGGCCTGCGCCGCCTCATCGCTCTGACTCGGACAGGGGGAAGAAAATACACCACAAACTGTTTCCTTCGTTTATTTCATTATTTCAAGGAACAGTGGAGTCAACTTGCTTTTATTTTCACATCACCATCTTCTTTGTCTTTTTCTTCTTTTGTCTTTTTATTATTATGGGCAGCCACATGCCCATCCTTGCTAATATGCCAAGTGTTAAGGAGGAACATTTCATCCCTTATGTCTTACATCATGAATAAATAAAAGGATGGAACTCTTTTATCGTAAGATTCCTCTGAAAATCGCTTATCGTTTCTGACGTCTGCAGTTTATTGCACGCCAGCACAGACGAATACGCAAAATAAAAAAAACTGAGATTTAAAAAAAAGTGAAGCGTTACCATGGGAACTGCAGCAGGTCCCAAGAGCCGAAATCATATTGCAAGGCAACAAAATTAAAACGAGCCAAAAACATATCGATTTCTAATATAAGGGCTCCTCGGGTCTGTCACGCATTACAGATTTAAATATTGCATGCTCCGCAAAGTGATAAACTTTGTGGTTGAAAAGTCTCCAAGCTCATTCAGACTCATAAACAATTACAACATCTACACATTTGTGTGTGTGTGTGTGTGTGTGTGTGTGTCTCAGCTTAATATCCCAAAAAAACAGCCACTCTTTAAGACTCTCCCGGGTTTATTTGACATATTAATTATTATTACTATTATTATTAGAATTATAAATGATGTAACTGTGAATCCTTTGGTCCACATCCTTGTCATTCCACTTTGTGCTTTCTGCAGAACAAGGCTTTGAGCAGCTCGTGAACTCCTGACCTGGAGTGCTGCTCAATGCTGAGTATATTTCATTATAAAATTTTTGTTATCCATTTTAAGTAACTTATCCTCTAGTGAAACATCCAGGCAGCTTGTTACGTGCATTACTGAGAAACCCTAAACGCCTCTGTCTAAAGTCACAGCGTTCCCTCTGACTGCTGTTCGGGCTCCTGTTATAGAAACTTAATCAACACTTTCTGACCAATCAGAATCCAGAATGCAGTATTAGCATTATTAAAGGAAGTAATTTCCCTGAGGAGTTTCACTGAGGTGATAAAATAATCTTGCATTATTGCATAATTATAGAATATCTATGATAATGAGTAAACGCATTGGTACAGTAGCGCACAGAGCTCCGGTTTAGAGCAGGATCGGGAGGGGTGCGTGTGTGCATAATTTAATATGTGTAATAAATCTAAAGTAGGCAAAACGCCTCCAAACCTCACGACTAATATCTCTACGTTTAGTTGTGTGTGCTGACAATTCAGTTTTGCGCAATCGCTTCTATAACGCATGTGAATGAAGGTGTGGTGTTATTTGAAGCAAAGAGAATATCAGAGTGACAGTGTGACAGGATGACAGTGACAAAGGAACATGACAAAGGAATGGCAGAGTGTAAGAGCAACAGAATGACAACGTGAATGAATGATAGCAACCGAATGACAGCGACAGAATGACAGTGTGACAGAGTGACACTGACAGAGTGGCAGCATGACACAGTGCCATAGTGACAGTGCGACAGGATGACAGAGTGACAGAATGACAGAGTGACAGAATGAACAAATGACAGTGACAGAGTGACAAAATGTCAGAGTGACAGAGAGACACTAATGGAATGACTGAGTGACATAATGACTGTGACAGTGATAGAATGACAAAATGTCAGAGTGAAAGAGTGTGAGAGTGACACGTGATGGTCGTTAGAGTGACACGTGATGGTCGTTAGAGTTAGAGCCGGAAGCTGCGGGAGTGAGAGACCAGTGTGTGAGTCCCAGCTGAGTGATGATCGCCAGTTTATGCTCTGTTTAATGAACCGTCTCGCTCCCGTTCTCTGCAGCGAGGTGAAAGTAGAAGAGCATCGATCAGGAACGGGGACAAAGGCTAAGCTGCTGAGTGACAAAGCTCGGTTTCACGGCTTCACTCTTACAGCCAGGCTGCTAACAAGAAAAGTCTAGCAGGCAGAGAGGAAAAAGAGAATTTCACCGCAAAACCTCCTGCAAGACAGCTAATGTTTTTTTTTTTTTTTCCAGATGCGACCGAGCAGCAGTTAATAACGGTGAGGCAGATCAGGTGAGTAGTGCTACTTTATAATTAGGAACTCCTCGGAGAGCACAGCGTCCTGGAAAGTAGATTACATCTTTCACTTTCTACATCCTTTCCATTCTAGCTGACTTTATATGACTGTTAATTTGGTTGAGGTTTAAAACACTTAATTATCCAATGAACCCTTGAAGAACCCTGAAAGAACTTCTCTTAAATAAATAAATAAATAAATCAGTATGGTTTAGCTAAATTAGAGTGAGTTAAATAGACGGTTTTCTAAAAATAAAGGTTCTTCAAATGTTCTTTAAGGGTTCTTTGGAGAATGAAGAATTCCTAGTTCCAAAGTAAGCATCGTCCTGATTTGTTTCTCTCTTTCCTCCTCCTTTTCTGCTCCCTCTCTTCTACACTCGTCCCACTTCCTCTTCAACGCTCCTAAACATCCTCCACTTCATGAGGTTCTGGGGGAAAACCAAGCTGTTCCTCGAGAGTCTGGGAGGTATTATCTGACACGCATTACCCACAGGAAGAGGCTTCCTCTCAGATTTCCCCTCTCTGCCACCCTGGGGCTGACAGCTGGCTGGCACACACGGGGCAACTGGCAGCTGGCACGCAAGAGCAGAGAGCCAAGAACAAAACCGGAGAAAAGCCATCAAAGACCTGAGCACATGAGGAAATAGACGGAGGAGATCAAATGGAGAGAAGCGGTAATGACAACAATTATCCCAGGACGGCTCGCCCGCTCGCTCGCTGGGTTTCCCATCTGTGTCGATTACTGAGACCTTTTCATTCATTAAAGGACTACTCCAACAGTTTTAACTCTAATCTCCGTCATTATCGCTGACGAGAGCCTGGACTCGTTTCTCTGCGCTGAGGGTGGAAGTCTGAGGGCAGATGTTCATCTCCACTGTTAAATAAATAAATTACATGACGACAAAACACACTCTGCAGCCGTTCCGCTCGAACCCCAAGACAGACGTGCCTTCTGCTAGGAGATCTTATGGGCTTTAATCCATCTTTAAACGGTATAAAGCAGTTCCTGAAGGTTTCATATGCCATCACAGACGCACCACTCACACGTTCCTCCAGGCAAAGTGTCCAGAACCTGGCAGGAATTCTTTGTTTCTCACAGGACAGGGAATACACACCGAGTGGGATCGACAGAGCTGTTAATAATAACAACAAAAATGAATGAATAAATAAATAAACTGAACCCATGGGAGAAGAGGAAGACAAGCAGGATAAAGACGATGAGGTCATTTGGACTCCTTCCTCTCCCGCCGTCTCTCTCTCGTGCAGCAGAAATATAAATGGCAGTAATGCAGGAAAGCCTGGAGCGTTTAATAAAAGCTTGGGGAAACGGTCTGACGTGCGATCGAATGTTCAGTTAGCCGGAACACACTGACTCGGGCACGTACGAGCACATCCGATCCGCCAGAAATTAGAGTATTGAATGTTTGGCTGCGTCTGAGCTCCGAGCCTCCCGGGTCAATAAACGACTCGATACACGAGGGAGAGGTTAGACCGCAGTCATGTGACCCGCACACCAGGAATAAACACACGGGGAGCCGAAACATGCGGGGAACGCATCGGTGCAGGGGGAACACGTTGAATGGATGGAGGGACGGAGCGGGGCAAGGGAGGGAAGACTCTACAAATGGAAGAAAGAAAGAAAGAAAGGATTGAATTAAGGAAGAGAAAGAATAAAAGAAAGAATGAAGAAAAGGAAAAAAGAAACCTACAAATAAAATGTAATATTTTATATAATATATATATTAATTTGTAGAATAAATGAAGACTTTTTCTTTTTAAGAGTATTTTGAGGCTCTCAGACCCAGACACCATCATATAGTTAATAATCGTTTTAGTTTTTCTTCTTTTCCCACTTCCGGTCTTCTCTGTCCATCTTCTGTCTTCCGTCTTCTGTCCGTCTTCAGGAACTCACTTTGGTCCTCACGTCCCTTCTGCAGTGTTCCTGAGTGTCACTGACTCGGACCCTGACTCGGGCCGGCTCTGGCTGTGTGTTACAGTCTGCTGGAGTTTCTCGGTTAATAAACACTCGTGAGTGTAACAGAAAGCTCTCAGTGTGAGACACGCCGCAGGACCACCATCAGGAGGACGGCAAGAAGGTGAAGGAGACACACACAGAGCTCGGAGTGCGTGACGCTGCTGGAGACGAGATCATTAGATGCGCTAGAGCCCGTCTCAGAGACCTGCTGCACAGGAACGCTTCGGCACTGACTGGAACCGGACCGGACTTATTACCGTTTAAACACCTGTTCTGAGATCAAAGAAAAATCCACGGAGGTGATTTAGTGCAGGTTCCTGACGCGTTATTAAAAGCCCACGTTCTACATTATACGGCGTCGATGGAGGAACATACAGCGCATGGATACAGAAACTACCCAGAATTCTGTGTGTCAGGGATTAGCTGCAACATCAAACGCGAGTGTGAGCTGTGTGTACTGCAGTGTGTAGCTGAGACAGCTGCTCCGTTCTGAAAAGGGCAAATCGCTCACACACCAAACACTCATTCGGCTTCCTGTTTACTGCTTCCTGTTTACTGCTTCCTGTTTACTGTTTACAGATCCGTATAGAAAAGTTTGATTTAAAGCAGAAAACCTTCCGTTCCATTATTTTTGCTTTACAGTGTTTGTTCTGCCTAAGCCTTTGGAACAGTACACTAACTGATATCAGGCCAAGGACATCATCAAAGAGCAGGAGTCTAAACACACACACACACACACATACACACACACACACACTATGGTATGTAAATAAAACTGACTCCAGCTCCTGTCTAAAGCAGAATGCACATCAGTGTATTTATTAAATCTGATTCAGTCTGTAGTCACATCGCCTGGCGCGTCCACATGGGTTGCCACGGTAACGAGACGTCACAGGACCGTCTACACAATAGAGTAAAACGGAGAAGAAGACACACGCTCGAGGTCGTGTCCTGTCCCTCACCTGCCCTCATGCTGGTTTCCACCCAGGCTGATGTTGTTCCTCCTGATACAAATCTCTGACATCAAACCCGTCTCCAGCGGTGTGTGGCGTCCAACCCCTCACCCGCCTCCGCTCAGAGCCCCTGATGTGTCTAATCTGTCAGGTGGTTAACATTTCGGCTCCTCAGTGGGCCCTGAGGGCTTCCTGAAGGGTTCTACAGGAAACAGCTTTCTGACGGGGAAACACTCTGTGACAGGGTTACGCACAGAACTTTAAGGAACAACCGAGGAACCGTAAAATCTTCAGCTGAAGGGATTATATTTCACACAGAACCGGAGCTCGCTGTCAGAGGAGACGCCACGTCTACACGCCTCTGTCTAACTCAGATAATGCAGCAGCCGTAAACACACACACACACACACACACACACACACACACACACACATAAAAACCGTCATCACCAAGACGGGACACTTTGTCTCCTGATCGCTACATCAGATTAGAGCAGATAAAGAGGGTAGAGATATGCATGTACACACACACACACACACACACACACACACACACACAAGAACACACACCGCTTACGAAGCATTTTCCTCTCGTTTACTAAAGACTTTAATTTGAATATTTCTGTGTATAGCTCAAACCACCAACATAAACACACACACACACACACACACACACACACACACACACACAGAGTATTTGTCTTCATCTGTGAGTCAACGTCCACTGCAGCGTCAGATTCCTGAGACGTTTCTGAGCCTCTCGTGTCCTCCTGCAGGATGTTTTTTGTCTTTCGCACCGCTCTGTGTGAACTCGACACACTGCTGTGTGTAAAAGCTCCTGCAGGAGATCATCCGATTCTCAAAACCTTAAACTAACACTCCTGCTCGTCTGATGTTTGATGTGTCCACTAACTGAATGATTTCACACACTGCACTACTGACTCCTGATTGGTCGAATGGATATTCGTATAAATGGCAGAAGTGCAGGTGAACAGATTGACAGCAGAATGAGATAAATCCATTTCAGCAGTTTGGAGAAAAACATGTTTTTTTGTTTTTAATGAAGCAGGAAGTATTCCTGTCTGACTGACCGCGGCACGACCCTACACTCTCCCAGTGATTAACTCAGTGTTCACACAACATCCAAATCACCTAATGTCCTGTTCAGACGTGTCAGTTCCTCCTTCCAGGAGACTGTAGGGGACATTTACAGGGTCATGGGGATACACGTCTTCACTCTTTGCGTCAACATTCTCCAAAAACCATTTAAACCACTCGCAGCAGCCGCTGTACTGAACAGGAAGTAAACTCGCGTCACTGATCATGTGATTATGTGGCTCAGGTTCTGCAAACATAGCGGGAAGAAATCTTTATACACAAAAATCAGAGGAAAGGTAGAAAAATGGACAGATGGACAAAAAGAACGACACAAAGGAAGACAATGAAAAAAGATTATTGAAAGAAAGTTTTAAAAAGAAAGAAAGGCTTCATTAAATAAAAGAAAGACAAAGAAAGAAAGAAAAAGACAAAGATAGACAGACAGAGGAAAGAAAACAGACAGACAGACAGACTCAGGTGTACAGTACGCTCCTGAGCTCTAACACCAGGCGTGTCCTGTTTATGAGTCATTCATAAGTTTAATGATGAGTCACAGCTTCACGCTGCTGCGTTCGTGTCGTGTCGTGTCCGAGTGTCCGTGCTGCTGCATGTCCGAGTGTTCGCACTACAGCGTGTCCGAGTGTCTGTGGTTTGAAGTAGGAACGAGCCAGGGGACGAGTTTGATGATCTGTTTCAATAAAGCTGGATAACCGAGTTCAGTTGTAACAGAGAGAAACTTAGAGACACAAATAAACCACAAGGCGCTCTCTCTATCTCCGGCATAAATTATGGATGATATCTGATCTCTGCTAACTGCTGCAGGCTCTCAGGAGATTTTCCTCAAAGAGAAAATCAAAGTACGAACGCGGAGCACCCTCCTCTAACAGAGCTTTTAAAAAGACGAGTCCGGGAGGACGAAACCGCAACGCCGTTCGAACCATTTCCGCGATCCTGGCCGAGGCTCGGAGCCCATGCAGCGCAGGCCAACACTCGCCGAGTGGAACTGTGGACGAGATATAACAACCAAAACCCTCACGTGTGTTTTTTTATTTATCATAACGTGTTACTGATCATCTCTGTGCTCCGGAAACATTGTGAATCCAGTCATGCTAATACTTAAGTGGACTTTGAACGGCCGATCCTCGAGAGATCGACAGATAACTTGTCGCCACATCTGTGTGTGTGAACTGTACACACACTCGTTCACCGACACCACTCACACATTACAGGAATTTGGCTGCCACGTCCCCTGTACAGTCCTGACTTTGCTACAAGACATTTCCACATGTTTGGGTTGTTAAAGGAGTTCCTGGGAGGCCGGTTTTTCAGACGTGAATCAGGCAGGCGGGTCTGATCACGGCACCTTCAAACATCTTATTCCTTTTAATTGAACTCATTAATATTCCAACATATGTCATATGACTCGTCCCTGCAGCTAAGACTCCACACCCACACACACACACACACACACACACACACACACACACACTGTACAGAGCTCTCAACATCTCCACACTACAGCTCTATTACACATTACTCTAAGCGGTGCACTCCACATCTCAGACATCATGTGTTATCATTTTGAGTTTTTATGTGCAATAACTCGGCTATAAAGTGAATGAAGAGGAGCATCACAGCCATCTGAGAAACATCGAAATCCTGTCGACGTTCCTCAGGAAAACGTTTGCCATTAGATGAGATGAGATTCGCGCTCGTGACTGTGTGCGCTTCAAACTAAAGTGATGTTCCAGAGGAGCGGAGTCAGAGTCTGGTCACACCTCCTGTTCTGGACGCAGCAGCATGATCAAGCTCGCCGGAACATCAATCACACACACACACACACACACACACACACACACACACACACACCGTCTGCTACGTTCTGATCGTCCTCCTTCACAGAGGAACTCTGCAGCCGCGGTCTGTCTCTCCCGCCTGTCGTCCCTCTCTCACCACCGTCACTGACGCTGGCTTTTTCGACTCGGACGCCTCACAGCGCCCTCAAACCCACCACGCCCTGGTGTCTCGTAATGAGCGTCCTCCGGTGGATTGAAGCGAAACTGCACAAACACACAGCAGATGGTCTGTAAGCAGGAAGTCTAAAGCTGACACTATTTCCACATTAAAGCTGAGAAATAAAATGACGTTATTCAAATTCAAATTAGTCCATTTAGCTCAGTACTGGTTCCCGTCTCGTCTCAAATGCAGCGCTGCCTAACACACTCCCTAATAACACTCTCTGATTCATGTCCCTGTATTACTCCTGACATGTACAGAATTTCCTGATAATATAATAATTCAGTTATCTTTGCATTTCTGGGTATAAATCAGCCATAACATTAAAACCACCTGCGTGATATCATGTAGCTCTGAAGCACAAGGTGTGTGTGTGTGTGTGTGTGTGTGTGTGTGTGTGTGTGTGTGTGTAGTATCTGGCACCGAGCCGTCAGCAGATCCTGTAACCGTGTGAGACAGATCCTCCATGGACCGGATACGTCCCACAGACACTCGATCGGACTGAGGTCTGGAGAGTTTGGAGGTGGAGCCAACACCTCAAACTCTTTATCATGTTCCTCAAAGGGTTCCTGAACAGTGTGTGTGTGTGTGTGTGTGTGTGTGTGTGTGTGTGTGTGTGTGTGCAGTGTGTCAGGGTGTATTATCCTGCTGAAAGATGACATTGCTATCAGGGTACACCGTCACCATGAAGGGGTGACCGTCTTCTTCCATTGCTTGGAGTTTTTGGTGGAGGACACGGGCCAGCATGGGCACCCTGACCGCTCTGCAGCTACGCAGCTCTGTTTTACCTGCTTGAGCTACATGAGCTCTTCTATTAAAATGGACTACACAAGTCGGCCTTCACTCCCCATGTGCATGGGAGACCATCAACCTGTCACTGGGTCACCAGTTCTCCTTCCTTGCAGCACTTTTGGTAGATCCTGACCCCCACAGACCAGGAACATCCCACAAGACCTGCAGTTTTAGTTTTGGAGACACTCTGACCCAGTCGTCTAGACATCACGATTTGTCAAAGACGCTCAGATCCTTACACCCGCCCGGTGTTCCCGAAAAACTTTAAGACCTGATTGTTCATCTGTTCAATAAGCCCCGCCCACTGACAGGTGGCGCTGTAACCAGATAATCAGACTTACTCAGTGGATTTAATGTTATGGCTGATCAGCGTCCTTCTTAATTTACTAAAACATCATGCAATAAACATCTCCAGTCACCTCATAATAAACTCCACGATTCTCTGATACACTTCCACAGACACGTGAAAGAGACGCACTACCGTTAATGCAGGACACGAGGACACACGGGAGGAGTCGATGTGCCCTACTTAGTCCTGTCCACTCTGACATACACACACACCCACACACACAATTTCTTTAAAATCGATTGGTTTCAGTCAACACTGAAGCGCACACCTTACACAGACGGCTGACACGGAGCTGGAGAGAGAGACAGAGAGAGAGAGAGAGAGAGAGAGGCAGAGAGAGAGAGAGAGACTAAAGTTTGTATTGTTTTTAATTCCACAATGAAACATCATTATAAACCACTGAAGTGCATTAAAGTGATTCAGATTTCTGAAGATGTGAAAATGCAGTTTTCATGTTTTTGTGGATTTGCGTTTAGGAAAAACTGCACAACTCCAACACTGCCGTCCTCCGTGTGCAGGATTTCAGCTGTAAGGTCTGTGACAGGTACAGAATCATTTCTTTTATGGAGGAGATGATGTAAAGGTCAGGGGTCAGACACACAGATGTGTCAAAACTGCCTTAATTCATCACGGCGTGGATTCAACAAGGTGTCACGTTCAGGAACCCAGTGTGAGATGATTTCAGCTCTGTGTCATGACGCGTTATCCTGTGATCATGAAGGGATGGACGCGGTCAGGAACAACACTCGGGTACGCTGTGGGATTTAAACCATGCCCAAGTGGTACTAAGGGGCCCAAAGTGTACGGAGAAGCAGTATCTCCCCCACACCAT
>JAQMYG010000007.1:27734071-27753637 GCA_030014215.1 Clariallabes teugelsi
TGTGTGTGTGTGTGTGTGTGTGTGTTTATCAGTCCAATCCCTTTTTGTTGAGAAGACGGATGGCTTGTGGAAAAAAGTGTGTGTGTGGATGTACAGTACTGTTGCACCTCGGTCCTGGATTAATGTTGTTTCGTTTAAGGTCTACTACATTTACAGTTACAGTTACATTGAGACATTTGGCGGACTCTCTTATCCAGAGCCTTACACAAGTACTTTGACGTTTCCATTATTGGAGAGACACTTACACTGGATTACTGGTGTAAACCATTTCAGCTTTACACACACACACACTGTAGACTTTCTTTTTTTCCCCAAACAATCTGCTTTTCCATACACTTGTGTAATTTGCGCACTACGTACTGTTTACAGTGGACAAGCATTTCATAAGTGTCAAAGGCTCTTATTAACGATTACATTATGTTTATGTAGAGTCTATATTTACAGTGTTGATCTTCTTTATAAAGACCTCTGCACTTCACCCTGACATGCTGTCAATCAACTTCTGATCCACACCCTGACTGATGGCGCGGCCCAAACAAACAAAACTTTTGAGCTGAACTTTTTGACTGTCTTCATTTCCATTTTTACGACCGCGGCAGGACCTCCGGTCAACATTCACACTCTTCACGCAATTTGGGAACGCCAGTTAGTCTAATCCGCATGTCTTTGGCCTGTGGGAGGAAACTGGAGTACCCAGTGGAAACCCACTAAACATAGGGAGAACATGCAAACTCCACACACGCAGACACAGGAATCACATCTGGATCCTGAAGGTGCAAGTGATAACTACTACTACTACACCACTGTGCTGCCGTAAATGTGACTGCACTCTGTATATCTCACATATAGTCAGCAGACCTGTAAGAACTGACCCAAAGTTACTAGTGCAATGCTAAGAACAAAAAACTACAAGATATATAAGAAACATATAAATAAAGCATATAATTCACAAGAAAACAAAAGGATCTAATAAGTGAAGTGAAGTTAATTACAGTGGAGCTTTGATGTATAATTTTATGTGTGACAACAGTGCAAATAGTATTAATTGTAAAAGAAACCTTATGACAATAAAACTTAGTCTGTGTGTAAAGAAAAAATTCTGTAATAGTGAGAGTAAGTGAGCAGAACCTGAAGCTAACAGATGAGACAGTTACGCACGCAGCACCGTGAGGTTTATAGCACTGAGGACAAAGATGGATACATCGATAGATAGATCGATAGATAGATGGATAGATAGATCATGTCTTAATGAAAGAACAGAAGAATAATAAGCCACTCATGAGCTCCACCATCACTGTTAGTTAGAACCTTTAGATGTGAAAAGATGTGTGGGCGGAGCTAAATAACTGTTTAAATTAAAAAACTAATCACAATCTGTTGATAATAAATGGTGTTTGTGGGACTGTTGTATAAAAGCAATATCACACTCGAGGTCGTGCTGTTGTACTGAATATCAGCACGGATGTGATGCGGTCGTAGGTACGATGGTGCAGCCTGAGTTTATATACTTAATTATATACTGTGACATTATTTAGAGATAATGCAGGTGATTGGGTTCAGAGCAGAGCTGCAGGATGATTTCAGGTAGTTAAACCTCAGTGGTTTAATGTGGACATCAGCAGGGTGAGGGATGTGGAGGAGAAGTTGGTCCTCAGACTGCTGGTTCTGTTGGTTCCTGTATCTCCTGCCGGATCAAAGGCGGTCCAAAAGTTTGTACCTGGGGAGGGAGAGAAGTGTGATGATGCTGCATGGTGAAGATCTACAGCGGTGAAGATGTTCAGTGGCTCGTAACTGGGTGACAGAGATGAACTGGAATCCTTTCACCAGCCTTTATGGATGTTCTGGACCTGTTCAAGTTTATAAATATTTCTAAAGTTAATCTAAATGTAACTAAGCATGCTGTGAATAAAGTTTATATGTTATAAGTTGTTTAAGACTTTCTAGTTTTGTTTGTACACTTTACTCAGACTTGAGTTTAATGAACACACTGAGCACGCCTCATCTAATCATTATCACTACTGCTTATTCATCACTAATATCTTTAATGGCTCCCATGCTAACAAGTAAACACACATCAAGGTACTGCGCGCGCACACACACACACACACACACACACACACACTATCCCTGACTGGGAAATGCAAAGAAAACTTTACAGAAACTCTTGATCTTTCAAAGCGTTGAAGCTGACCCAAAACAAGATTTAAAAAATCCATCCATAACGCTCGAAATCAAACAAGTGTAAAGTTCTAAACTGTTTCATAAATCACATCTCACCTTCATATGCAGTTGGTTCAAGTAAACATCACTTTTTCTTCTTCTTCTTCTTCTTTTGCATATTAAAACAAATATTAGTATAAAAATATTATTAAAACAAATATTAGTATAAAAATATTTATATAAAATATTTTTTATTTAATTTAAAACAAAGCTTTTATTTAATTATTTGTGTGTGTGTGTGAAAAATCAAAGATTTGTTTCTGTGATATTTATTGAACTGTATCATGTTTTGCTCAGCGTGTGTGAGATTTTGCACAATTTCTACATCAAATTTAAATATAAGAAAGTGTGTGATATTAATATCGACCGTTTCGGCTGCTTTTTACAAAAAGTCAAACTTTCCTCTATTGATATGTCTGATGAAATGAATTTGATCTAAGATGGATCAATGGATTATTTAACTCAAACATGTGATGTCCGTGTGAGCTTGGGACAACACGGAGGACCAGACGCTTAGAAACTCATGGAGTCTGTGTTTATTTCTACGGTTGGAGTTTCTCTCAGTGAAAGGATTTAAAATGAAAAGTGCTGCATTAAATTAGAAACGAACGCAGACTTTCTCAGACCCTGAATGTTGGATCGATACTGGATCAGATCAGACGTATTTTATGCCGTGATTAAGTCAGTATCTAATCTAAATCAGACTCGTATCATACACCTGATGATATTTTTAACTCTGATTTCATAATCCAGCCGCACTGTGTGTGTGTGTGTGTGTGTGTGTGTGTGTGTGTGTGTGTGTGTGTGTGTGGAGTTCGTATGTTCTCCCTGAGCTTGGTGGGTTTCCTCAGGATTCTCTGGTTTCCTCCCACAGTCCAAAGACCTGTACTGTAGGTGACTCGTGCTTATGGATTTCCCATATCATAAGCCTGAGTGTGTGTGAGTGTGTGTGTGAGTGTGTGGCTCGTTGGTTTAGTAACTCAAAGCATTTTTTAATGTAGTACTCGTGGGTAAAAATAATAACGATCGAAATGATAGATTCTAAGTTCACAGGTCTGAAACTGAAGTGTTAAACAGGGGAAGATTTCTAGTCAAAATTACACTGAAAAACTTCAGAGCACAGCCTCGGCTAGCTTCACAGCAAACCTGGTGGACGCAACGCAAGCCCTCTGGCGCCACCAATAGGACAGATTTATAAATTGAATTTCCCGTTTGCCCTAAAATTCCAGGCGTGAACTAAAAATATATATCATTATTTTGTTTTAGATTATGAAATATAACAGAAATATAACCCCATCCTCCCCACATGCGTCACATCAGCACCAGTTTTAAATCTGAATCATCACGACCTCACAATGTGACTTCATTTCCCATCAGCACCAGCAGAGTAAAACCGATCACGTAAACCCGTAACGTCCTTATAACTCTAATACACACCTGTTATACACAGCGAAATAAACAAAAGATGTGAGAAATAAACCAAAAAATGGGTGTGGACAAGAAAATTATGGGGTTTTTATTATTATTTAATTTTTTTTACACATGTCCCTTTAGGGGCTCCGTAGTTTTATGATTTTTTTTTTTAATTATTATTTTTGCCTGTTTTAAAAAAATTAAAGAACATGCAAATCCATACACACTCGTCTCTGCTGGATAACAACATTAAAGTAAATTAGTTCAAAATATGTGCAATAAAAACTGTGTGTGTACGTACATCTGATAAATACCTTCAGTGTAATACACCTTATCTTTATATACAATATATATTTATATATACCGTACAATTTAGACTATAATTTATGCATGAGTCTTGCGTCTGCAGTGTGTGTGTGTGTGTGTGTGTGTAAACCTGCTGCACCTGCTAGAAGGACATGAACGTTATTATCTGCTGATTATACTTTATGATTAAAAGAATCATTGTGTGTTTTTTGTCTCCATGACACCGACTCCCGTCGTGCCGAACTCCTCCTGTTCCTGAAACACTGTGCGGTGACCTTCGTGTGGTTTTACACGCTGAGCGTAGGCTTTAGAGGGTGGATGAAGCCGTGAGGAGGTGATGAACTCCACCGGGGTGATGGATCATCAGAGCGTTAAGCTGACTTCGCTAATGCTGATGCTAGAAGTTTTCTGGTCTGGTACGAGTGGAGAAAGCGAGGCCGTGTCCTCCTCATCTGTCACTGCCGGGACGCGTCATCGCTCATCTCCTGAGTGAGACAAATGTTCGGTGACCTGTTGGGGAAACGCTGGGAAACCGCCAGCAGGAAGGTGATTTTAAAATCCAAAAACTGGCCTTACAGGAAGGAGTAAGGTTCACACACACAACCACAACAAGAACCACAACAACAACAATAACCACCACAACAAAAACAACCACAACAGCAACAACAACAATGACCACAACAACAACAACCACAACTTCAACAATAATCACCACAGCTAAAATAACAACTACAACCACAACAACAACCACAACAACAACAATAACCACCACAACAAAAACAACCACAACAGCAACAACAACAATGACCACAACAACAACAACCACAACTTCAACAATAATCACCACAGCTAAAATAACAACTACAACCACAACAACAACCACAGCCATAACAGCAGCAGAACCAACAACAACCAAAATAACATCAGTGACCACAACCACAATCATCACAACCAAAATAACAAAAACAAAAACTACAACAATGACAACTCCAACCACAGCAATAAAAATAACAACCAAAATAACAACAATGACCACAACAATCACCAAAACAAAAATAACAACAACAACAACAGCCACAACAACAATGACAACAACCACAAAATACCAGGAAAATACACACACACACACACACACACACACACACACACACACACACACACACACACACAGTGTTTATTACTTACTTAATCCCAGCTGATTTATTCATTTATTTATTCATTCATTCATTTACTTATTTATTTTAATAATCAGCAAACCCAGCGGTGTGTCGTGATGGAGAGGTGATGAGAAGAATCAGTGCGTTGATCCTGAGGTCAGAATTGTGCAGCAACGTTGATTTTATTCTTCTTTAAGAAGAAGAGAGTGTGACGTGGTGATCCAGAGGAAACCCGGATTAGTGAGGACTGAACCAGGAGAACATCCGGGCAAATCACATCAAACAGTGTGGATGGATGTACAGTATGGATGGATGGATGGATGGATGTAAGATGATAGAGAGAAGAGGGAGAAGGAGGAGAGTACTACAGTGAGGAGGAATTTCTCTGAAGGGAGAGCGGAGACGTTCCTGCAGATAAACAGTCTGAGATAACACTGAGACACTGAGACACTGCGGGACAAGAGACAGACATGAGGGCAAGAAATGATAGACAGTGCACACACACACACACACACACACACACACACACACACACCTTTCAATTATAACAGCAGATAATTAACGTCACACTCCAACCTCATGTAAATATAATGGTAATACATACTGTATATTCTGAACACTTTTTTGTTTTATTTCTTATTTATTTTATTTTATTTATTTATTTTTCAGAGTCGATAGAGCCGAGCACTGTTACACACAGGCAGCTGATGTCGTGTGTATAGGGCTTAAGGCAGAGAGCTAAATTGCAGCAAATGACAGACTCTCTCTACTTTAATTACAGCACGCATTCGCCATGGCATTGTTTCAACATCCTTATGCCACGTCACAGCGTTTATTCTCGTCCAGAGTCGCATTAATTTAAGGCCGAGACGTTTTACTGATGAGCGGAGAGTCGGACCGCTCGGTACACTCCTCCAGCTCGTCCCAAAGACTTCAGGGTCAGGGGCAGAAAATCATTACTCATCCACCCAGAAACACTCTTTCACACTCAGTGTGTGTGTGTGTGTGTGTGTGTGTGTGTGTGTGTCTACACGTGGGAGATGACCTGTGCATCAACAGAAATGACTAAGAGAAAACAGAATATAAAATATAAAATAAAAAAATATATATATACTTAAATATATTACAAACCAAACCATTCACTATTTCTAAACATACCTTTAAATTTATAAATGAATAAAAAACAATACAGAAGGATATTTGCAAGAAACATATTACTGTACATGACAGACCGGTTTTCAGATAGAAACGAAAAAGCTAATGTGGACTTCTGGGTTTTACATGGAAATAGAACGGAGCGAGTGTTATACATTTACTAGAAACACTCATATTCTCCAGCACACTCAGTAAAACCTAACGGCTGGTTTATTTATTAAACTGCACAAATCTGTATCTAACACTACTGACTATTCGAGCTCTTTATAGAAGTTTATTTTATGTAGAAATGTTTTCAAAAGCATCTTTGCTTATGACATTTTTTTTTGTATTTAAAAGTAAAGTATTTATTCATTATTGTCATTTATTTATTTGTTTTTAAGTTTTGTTTGGAAACAGAGAATGGTTTTGTACAAAATAATACAAACAAACATAAATAACCACATTTATACTAAAGATATTAAGACTTTTGACTAAGACGAAGACTTTTGCACAGTACTATACAGTATATACTGTATATGTATGAAATTTAAATAATAATCACTATAAAATCCATAAGTTTGCAGTTTGTGACCTCATTTAAACTCAGCGTCTCAATAAAGAAGCAATTTAAAAGTTTAAATTCTTTATTTAATCTTCTGCAAAGGAACAAAAGTCAGCATTCGGCTCACGCTCCTGCAGCAACAGCACAGTAATTTCATCAACCTGCATCACAGTGGGGTTCGTTCTGCTTTGCTTTCTTGAAATCGAGCTAAACGAGGAGTAATGACATGGAGAGACGGGGTTAAGGCGTTCGTGGGTTTTATTGGATGATTGTGGAGAATTTGATACGATACAGAGATTCAGCACTCCTGCGTTACACCCAGTTAAGCTTCCATCACTGTCTAATGGTCTATAGATATATTTTTACTTTATATTAAACAGGAGGGAAAAAGAGCTGAAGTGACAAGTTAAGACATAGTTTGTGTTTCTCAGCTTCCTGTTCGCGTCCCTCAGTGTCAGTCAGTCATCTTCTATACCGCTTTATCCTGTATTCAGGGTCGCGGAGGCCTGGAGCCTATCCCAGGAAGCTTAGGGCACGAGGCAGGGTACACCCTGGACAGGGTGCCAATCCATGTCCCTCAGTGTTACAGACACAAATAGGACAAAGTGATTTGACGGTTTTACTCACGTCCAGCGAGATCATTTCAGATCACTCGTCTTGTACTCGTCTTCTGTTTGTCCAGTGAAATGCTCTCTTGAATGTCCATGCCCCGCCCCCTGGGTGTGTCTTGGCCTACAGTCGCAGCTCATATACTGTAAATGCTTTGCCACTGTCTAATGTCAGACTGTTAGAGAATGTGATTTCACCGATTTCTCCGTCACCATCGCTCGGCCTCGACTCGTACACCATGTCTCCAAACACACACACGCCGTCTCGTTGTCTGGGATTAACTACATCCTGGATTAACAGGACAGGTGTAATTAAAAGGTGGCGCTGGGAATCTAAAGTAAACTCACTTGCTCTCAGGTGAGTTTAGGTTGGACGAGGGCGTGGCATGGCGTATCACAAGCGCTGGTGGTTGCTGCTGCTGTAGTTCAGTAGACTTCCTGTTTCAGAAGGAAATACAGGACCAAATCACAGCTCTGAAGACACGATGACGTTAAAACCCAGTTCACACTTTAAGGTTTTCTACAGTTTTCCGTCGCGCGCTGGTGTTAAGCGCTAAAGTGAAAATACGCTGGTGTTACATAAAGCTTAAATGCAGGTGATTAGCTACGGTAAGGCCGCGGATAGTGATGATGACGCACGAACAGCTCTAGGGGCGCTGTGAGGGTCTACGGATCCCTACGGAGAGAATACTCACTCAGGTAGGATTTTATATATATTTACTGTTTATTACTGTACATAGAATTCTTAAATTGGGGGCAGTGGTGGCTCAGCGGGCTAAGGCACTGAGTAACTGATCAGAAGATCGGCGGTTCGATCCCCAGCTCCACCAGGTTGCCACTGTTGGGCCCTTGAGCAAGGCCCTTAACCCTAACTGCTCCAGGGGCGCTGTATCATGGCTGACCCTGTGCTCCGACCCCAGTTACGCTGGGATATGCGTAGAAGGAATTTCACTGTGCTGTAATGTATATGTGACAAATAAAGGCTTAACTTAACTTAACTTAAATCTAGAGTTAAATCATTAATCCCTCTGTACATTAACTTGCAGATGTTACTGATTATAACATTAAAACTTATCACAGCAATCACAGAATAAATATTAAAGCCCCATCCTGGGGTACAAATATTTTAATCAATCTGTGTTTGAGAAAAAAAAAAAGTTAAGACTGTGAGGATTGTGGATAAAATTTATAAAAGGGTTGAATGGGAAGACAAATTAAAATTTTATTTGTCACACACAGTCATGAAAAAAATGATAGAAATATAGAAAAATGTAGAAAACTTTTGGCTGTACAAATAATATAATATAATAAAATAAAATAGAATAAAATAGTAGACTACCACCAGGGTGCTTTGTCTAGACTAGAGGATTATGGGACGTGTAGTTTTGAGCCGGTGCTGGGAAACGTTATTGCGTTCACATTACCAGCCTGAAATGACACAATTCAGATTATTTCCCCTGATGTGACACATGTGATGTTTTTCAGATCGGATCTGAGTCACTTAGATTGGATATTTATCTAATATGTGGTCATGTGATTCCAATGAGAAGGTCAGGTGGGAATTGACGTGACTTTGTGCCTCTGTGTCACGTGTAGGGTCGCTTACTGATGTCATCGGTCAAACAAACAGCTAAAACAGCGACAGTGAGCTGCGGCGTCTGACTTTCTTCCTTCTTTTGGACTTCAGCGAATCCCAGCGACTCACTGCTCACCGTCGTCCAGAGCAAAACCTCCCGCAGGTTTGTGTTAAGATCACATCCACTGTTCTATACGACGTGTTTTAACCCAGTCGGCAAGAGCAAAGACGTCTGGATGTGCGCGTGTGTGCTGTTTCAGAGGACAGACGCGTCCACATTAGAGTCAGATAAAAGTCACGTGTAATTATGAACGTGAACCGTCATGACGCGTAAATCTGATCCGAACCATAAATCAGAATTGACCGCATTTGTGATGTGACCGCAGCCTTAAACACCTGACGTAAACACTGACACGTGGGCTGCGGCTTCCTACAGAAGGCCTGAATTGTAGTGAATAAGGTTATGGGAACATACGGTAGAGCTGAAGTTCATAGCAGAGCACAAACTGACACATCCTAGCTGATCTGTAAGAGCCATATGGACCCTGCCTGGGTTTAAGTGCGTTCTGCTCGGGGTGTGATTAAACCAGAGAGACGGAGAGAGCAGGACCGCGCAAGAGTGATGAAAGCGAATCGTAAACTGTAAAAAAAATAAAAAAAAAAAAAAAAAAGAGACAAACGCACCAATTTCCAGACGCTGTTCTGCGTTCGCTTTCCTCCGTACAGTAATCAGTCAACAACGTGCACAAGCTCACATATGGAGACAGAAGTGTGCGCTCGTAGCGTCGCGTCTGTGTAAGCTCATGGAGTAATTTGCCGAAATTACCATCTCAATCTGCACCGAGGAGGAAAACGTCGCCAAGAGCCGCGATGCAAATGGAGGAAGAACGAAGCGCGATCGATGGAGAAGAAAAAACCTCCCTGCTGCGCGCTAAATGATCTGGCAAATACTGCACTCGTTTGTTGCCAGATGGTTAATGTTTTTATTTTAGTTGTCACGCTGTTCAGAAATGATGAGTCAATGTGCACCTTTACACACACACACCCCACACACACACACACACACACACTCGCACACTCACACACCCCACACACACACTCACACACACTCACACACAGGCACAAAGGAGCCGGGATTCAGACTGACATCTCAGCAGTGTGTGTGAGGTTTTTGTTGTTGTTGTTGTTGTCGAGCTAATCTCTCAGCGTATCAGTGAGCTAGCACATTTCTCAGCCATGATGCGAGCATCTATTATCTGCGCGGGTGATGGATGAGCGCCGCGAGACCCAGAGCGCAACTCCTGCAGTTTTATGTATTAAACTTCTTCAGGCTGCTGTGCAATAGATCTTCCACTTTTTTCACTAATGGGCTGAAAAACAGTATGCTGTCGTTCTCAATGGAAACACACACACACACACACACACACACACACGCAGTCAAACTCACAAATGCATTTGCATACAATTTAGTGTTCAAGAAGCAAAATAAAGCTTTGGTCTTTTGTTTTTTTTTTTTCTTTAAAGTGGCTTTTCTTTCATAAACAGCACAGCTGGAGGTCAGAAAGAGTTCAGAGACGGAGGAAAAGATAAAAACACACACATATTGCTAAGAATTTCGGCTTTGTCCGTGCGGTGTAATGAAACAGTTAGCACGGCTCATAAGTTACTGCTCCGGGCTCTCGGGGTTTTACTCACTCCTGAAGGGTCTCTAGACTCAGCAACTAGAGGTGTGTGTGTGTGTGTGTGTGTGTGTGAGAGAGATGTGTTTATGTTTTAATCACACTTCCACTCAGCCTGTTTCTGTTTGTAATAAAATATCAGATCTTCAAAATGTAAAAGTTCTTTAAAACAAAGTAACAACGTGATAAAGTCTTTACTGTGTTTCAGAGAGAATATATCAATATATCAATACCTGTATATCTATAGAGTGTTTACTGTACTGTCCTCTCAGCGCCTCATGAAATGTAATGAAACGAAACGATGTAGATTAAATTAAATAAATTGGGAACAAATGTTTTACTGCGACAGGCTGCAAAGTGCCAAAGATACAATCTAAAACCTGGTTGTTTATGTATCAGCCTCAGCAGCGACCTCATTTCCCCTCTCGTCTGTTCCAAACACTCAGCCTTCAGTATCAGCAGTAAACTAATCACTGGACTGATCATCTGTCATCATCTACACCTGTTTCTCACTGGCTCAGGACTTCAGTTAGATGTTTTTTTATTGCTTGAATGATTCATACGTCAATGTGAGTCTTAAACACAAACACATTCCTCTGGAATTGAAAACCAGAGACAAAAAAGACCTTCAGGACGCCTGGAGACAGTATTCCTCAAGAAGAAGCAAAATATGAAGAAACCAGGGTGGGGGTCAAAACTTTTGCATAGAGCTGTATATATGTAAAGCTGTTGTTTCTTTGCTATTTACATCAGGTTATTAGTTCTAAACAAATGTCTTAAGGTGAATTATTTTTGCCCTTGTGTGGAACAGAACACCACCGATGCTTAATAAAGCTGATTTTAGAGGCCAAACTATTAGTTTTTATATAAAAAAAAGAAAAAGAATAATGAGGATAATTAAACGTCAGCAGTTCCCTCGATCCCACCTGAGACCGGGTTCTGTCTTCTCTCTGCTTCAGCTGTTTTTGGATATTAATCACACATCCATCACTCATAACCGTGCAACACGAGCTGAGGGAGTTCCATCCCGTCTCATCCGGTCCTATCGCCCGCTCGCCCGCCCGCTCGCCCGCCCGCTCCCTGACTGCGCGGCTCATCTCAGGCCTGGTGTTGAGCTGCACCGAGCCCCCTGTACACACCCCATACCTGGGGTAATTAATATGAATGAACACCAAACTGCCTGGGGGTTCAGACTCTCTCTCTCTCTCTCACTCTCTCTCTCTCTCTCTCTCTCTCACACACACACGAACAAACACACACACATACACACAAACCCCAAAAGAGAGAAAGAGAGAGATGAAGATGAACGACAGAGTGTGTGAGACAGGATGAGTTCATTAGCCTGCCTTGAGGGAGACGGAGGGAGGAATAGAAATGTAGAATAGATTAACATGCAAAACACACACACACACACACACACACAGATGTACAACACCATGTGCACATCCGTTGGGCGTCACAGGACAGGTGCCTGGGGACAAACTATAAACATGGCTTTGTGTGTCTTCCATGTGCATGAATAACCTCTGACACTGGAGACTCCTTCCATCGACATCTCCTTAAAAAGAGAGAATTAATCAACACCTGACGTCCAATCGGAATCCAGAATCAAGTTTTCATAGTTTAATGTTTAACTAGTTTAATGATTAATTTTTTTCATTCATTTTGTTGAAACAACATGAGTCCACCTGGGAGACGACGTGAAAAGGTTTCTGATTAAACACTGGAGTCTCGTGACGCAGGAGAAACTCAGACCTCAGACTCTCACACGACATCATCAGCCTCGTTAACCTATCAGCACCATTAAACAGCCCCTTTCTTAACTTCTAGCCACACCTCTTAGAACAGGATATGGGCGTGGCCTACGTACACATGACAGATTAATGACAGCATGTTTCCAGATTACAGGACACGTGACGTGTGTCTCAGTGAACACAGTCTGACCTCCGCTTTCCCCCAAACAGCACCTGAGCGACAGTAAGATGAGCTAAACCTGCAGAAGAAGAAGAAGAAGAAGAACGCTTCAGAGACATGGGACAGACCCAGAGCGAGTGTTAGCCGCGCTGCTAACCACGCTGACAAACAAACAAGCAAACAAATAAACAAACAAACATCATATTGGGAACAAGAAACTTTTTGTGTTGTAAAGAGAATTTAAAGAGTTTTATTGCGAAACAAGATAAAAGCCATTTTCAGACTTTCACTCATCCTGACAAATTATTTTCTCTGGCACACAAACGTGTCTATAACAAACGTTTAACTTCTTTTGTTTTTTTAAGATAGATGATAAGAGTGTCTGTGAGCAGCGGTGTGTGTTTCTTCCTCTTCTTTAGCAAATACAGGAAGTATGGAAGGAAGGTTGAAGTGAGGTGTGGAGATAAAACAATCTCTCTCTCTCTCTCTCTCTCTCTCCTTAAGCTGTCACAAAACAAAATCAATACCAATAAAGGCCCGGCTGCGCCGCTGACCCTGCAGCGCTGACGTGTTCCTACGGCGCTCCGTCACCGAGGAGGAAAATCTCAACGTTCAGAAGAAGCCGGGCCGAGCGGAGAGCGCAGTGGTCTAGTTATGAAATAAACATGTGGAGGAATTTATTTCAGTGCTCCTGCCATGAGGGAAGAGAGATTCTATTTATTTTTCACTTCAAGGATTCCCTCGGATGAACAGAGCGGAGCCGCTTGAATACACGCGGTTTTAAAACGTTTTTATTGTCCATTTCCAGCTGCAGTAATGAAGACGACTGAGATCCTCAAAGCGACTCTACTGAAATAATAAATTGTTTAACACGCTTTAATTCTGCTTCAATAAACAATTAAACATCATCTATAAAAAAAGGAGAGATCTGTCTGAGTAGATGAATATACATGAATATGCAATTTAAGAACCCCCCCCCCCCCGCACTCTCCTGCCATCCACAATCACGTAACATCACTAATGCTAACAAGCTTACTCGCTAACCGCTAGTAAACTACTTCACACTTTTCACACTTGTAGGGTTCCAGTATCACGGCGTGATGTTCTCGCTGATTTATTTAACAGTCGTAAGAATATATTTTACTGTTACCATGACAACCACCGTCTATCCAATAGAAATGAAACGGTTTAGCTACTGTACTAGCTACTCTAGGTTACAGAACGCAAGTTGCTCATCCACATAATAATCTCCTAAATATTTTATCTGATTGGTCCAAATCTGTTGATTTTATTTTGTGACATCACAATTTGAGCTTATGTGTAGCCCCGCCCTCCCAAATTCAGGTTTACAGATATACAGATATATAACATAATGAAAGCTCTTCAAGCTTGGATATTGCAACGAATTCCCCAGATTTCTCTATGACATCACAACCTCGTGTAGCTCCGCCCACAAACCAGTTTTGTACAGAATTACTGAGAAAGGTTCGGTTTAAATTAGAACCATTAATTCGGGCAAAAATGTGTACTGAAACACAAACACCTGTAGAACAAGAGTTTAAAGATTTAAACATCATGTGTATGAGTTAAGAGATAGCTATAATAATAACAATAATAACAATAACAATAATTTTATACTATAACTATTATATTTGTAATGCGCTTTTCTAGACCAACGGCCCCATACAACAAACAACAACAACACACACACATACACACACACATACACAAAAACCTAACAAAGCATAAAAACAAGCAGTATAATTTGTACAGAGAACCTTTTAGCCTTACAAAAGACCTTTAGCATTAAGTCACACATCGATTTTATTTTCTCTCTACGAGGTCTGCTGGTGCTAATAGACCTTGGGAGCCCTGACAGCTGAGATTCATGGCCTGTGAGTCATAGACTCCTCTCCTGGATTCCAGCTGAACAAAAAGAAACCTGGAGAAAATAAGCTGCTGTAGATACGAGCATTTTATTTTCATTACCTTCATTTTAATTATTCACGTCAAATGTCTAAAAATCCTATTAGAAATATATAAATCATCCATCACAGACGTGAAGAGCAGCTGAGCAGCTAGCGTCCGTCTGAGAGTTAACGCGAGATCCACACGCGTGTAGTCCTACACTGAGATTCCAGTAATATGGAGCTCGTAAATATTTACAGTCCACACGAGGCTGTCCGCACGAGAGCCGCAAATCTAAACGCCGACCCCGTGCGGCTCCGGGGCCTCTCCCGCCTCTCCCGCCCGGTTCTGATGTAATGCGCCGTGTGTGGAGACACTCGGCTCAGCGTGGACCACACAGACATGATCCAGCCCCGAAGCACTAGATTTACCGCTCAGGAAAAAGTCCTTGAGTTGTCTGACAATGCAGATGGTGGAGGTGGACGCGGCCGACATGTTTACGCGCTGATGTGCTTCATATCAAGGTTAAAGCCACAAGGATCAATACGCGGCCCACTCACGTCTTCAGGGCTGAATGGAAGAAGAATAATAAGTAGAAAACAGGACGGTGTTTCAGGTTGTAAGGGGAGTGAGGGGGGAAAAGGGAAGAAATATTAAAATAAAAAATGAAAAGTTGTGAATGTTAAGAGAGAATCCTTATTCTTTGATGAAGAAGAGCTTCATTACATTCTGTTCTGTTATTGTTACCAAGTAAACTGCAGCTGGAATGACGTTACGGCTTATTCTGTTCAGTTACATCATCTTACATTATGTTCCACGCTGCAGTTCGATTTATTACACTGTTTCATCATCTTATAGTGCCCCTGGATATACTGTCCATTATTCTGCATCATCTTGCAGTATTTTACATTATGTTCCACGCTACATACAGTACGTTATGAGCGTTCGATTGCAGAAATTCCACAACTGGAATAAAAAACTTTTCTTAAATCACTTGACTATTTTAATCTCATACCACAGGAACTGATTCTAGAACTGTTCTCACGTCTGTTTCATCTTATTCTAGAATATCTTTAATCAAACCCCCTGTTTACGCCCGCACTGCCTCGGCAAAAAACAACTCGCCATTTCTGAAGGGTCAAATTATTCGAGTTACATCAAGAAAAGAAAACAACTGCGGAGATTTGTAGTTACTGGAGTTACTGGGTGAAGAACCCATCAACACATTATCAAAACCTGGAAGGAGAACACTGAACCGTCAACTCTGTGGAAGAAACACAACGTGTTCAGGAGAAAATATCATGAATGGAGATTATGGAAATAGAACAGGGCCAAAATTCCCCAAAACAGAAAAAGCATGTTGAATTACACAAACTGAAAAAATGTTTGAATTTTTCTGCATTGCAATTTGATTTGAATTGAAAAAATCCTTACAGCATTTACAATGCTTGAAATTTTTGGCACTGCAATTTTCAGAAAAAAAGCTTTCAGTTTGCTAGGGAGCATAAAAACTGGACTTTGGAGCGATTGGAAAAAGGTCATGTGACCTGATGAGTCATTATATACATTATAATAGATTATATTATCTTTTATGTTAATTTGATAAAATTTTATTTGTATAGTGCTTTTAACAATCGACATTGTTGCAAAGCAGCTTTACACAATCAGAAGAATTATTTAAGTTTGTATGAAGACAAACTTTACATGATTTTACAATGTTATATAATTTTATATTCCGTTCCATACGTTATATAGATTATACAGATGTGTTACGAGAATGTTCGGATCTTATATTGTGTATCACATTCTGCCTTTAAGCTTCTCGTCTCTTCTCTGACCCCCCCCCCCGCCCCCCCCCTTCCATCTGTATATCATTACATACATTAAAGTACGTAAACCTACAAATGTCTAAAATAACACTTGATCGTGATGATGTGTGTACACCGGAGAAACATGGCTAACTTTTCTCAAATATCTCACACACTCCATGAGAATCTCTCAAAAAGCTTCAGAAGTTCAAATACAGTATACTGCCTGATATTACGTAAAACTGTCTTTTTTCTTTTTTTTTTTCTTTCTTTCTTTTATTCATTTTAAGCAAAACAACCCCAGCTCTCCTGACCTCCTGACCGCGGTCATGGTGAAGGCGTTGTGAGAGGTTGAGTGTGTAGGATCCGCTCCATGTCTGAGGCCCTGCTGAGCCCTGGGGCTCGGAAATAATTGGCTCCGTGTTCGGGATATTCGGAGCTCATTGTGTCTTAATGCTGCGGGCCATCACCCTTTCTAAACGCATCGTCTCCGTGGCAACCTCGACCTGGATGTCCACTAATCACCAAAGTGTATCGCTGTAATCCAGTCATATCAGAAAAGCTTTAAAGCTCGCGTTCTTGAGGTTTTGTTACACTTTGGATGAACTGTGACTCGGCCCTGAGGATATCAGTAAAATATTTATACAATCATCCTGAGCCTCTTTAATAAGCTCCTCCTCCCGGTCAGTTAGCGTTTCTATAGCAACAAGTCACACTCAGGGACTTATACAGTGGCTTCTCCGCTATTAATAAACAAACTTAAATAGAAATGCGTGTGTGTGATGGATAACTGACGTGTCGATTTCTTTATGTGTGGAGTGATGTGTTTGTGTGAGATCAGAGGAAGGAATCTCCAGTGTCAGTGCTCACAGAGGTAACAGTCAGAGGTAAAACTGTAACGGTATGACTTCCTACTGTACATCTTCAGGACAGAGGAGTTTGTGCTTTACAGTTTTTCAGTAGCGTGTAACGAGCTGTCATTTGCTTTAATTAGCTTAAAGAGAAAGAATGAAGAGAGACCGTTGAGGGAGCGAGTGTTTATAGCTGCTATAATGTGAGTGAGAAGAGGAACTCATTTGTTTCATGAAGATTAAATGTTGTTGGTGGTCTTTCGGCTGCTCCCGGCAGCACAATCTGGCACAGGTTTTACACCGGATGCCCTTCCTGATGCAACCGTCCCATTTTATCTGGGTTTGGGACCAGCACCGCATGCAGAGGCTGGGGTTTGAGACACTTGGCCGCAGTAAAACATCTGAAGGGTGCAAACGTTTTAAAGAAGGCCGTACGTCCATGAATGACGAATAAATGGGAGTTTTTATTCTCAGTAATGTGTTTTTTGTCATTCTGTACAATCAAAAGTCCCACTTTGACACGAACGCCACTCAGACGTGTTGTTCTTTAATAAATAAACCAGTTTAATTGGTCAGTTGCTGTGAGCTAAGAGGAATAGAACACTTGCTGTGTTAGTCTTCATTAGCGCTTATTCCCCAAAGTGCACACAGATATAAATACAGCTGTTTTCAAAGCGTCTCGTTTTCTTTTAAAAGGTTTATCAGTGTAAAAATGATGAAATTATGGATTCTGTGTTACATCTCTCCACAGTCCTCCCGCACCTATAAACCAACTGCTGGACGGTAAAACTCGGGAACGATGTGATTCCACTTTTCATTTTTTCCTCCCCGTCCAGTAGAGAGCCGTGATAATTCTGGGTAATAAAGTAAATTAGCAGCGATATTAACACAAACTCCCAGCTCGCCGTCTCACAGCTTCATTAGCACGCCGTCTCGTTCTCCTGCTCGTTTAATGTGCAAATTAGCAGTAAACACAGACACGAGTCCTCTCCCTCACACCCGGACCTCGGCCCATAACGAGAAGCTCTTTAAATTAGACGGCGTCCTGGCTCTCACAGATGGCTCACCAGCAGACGCTTAGAGAGACAAATTTCAGCCGTGACTTTATATCTACATTTATGTAGCTTACGGCTAATCGCTTGTTTATGGCGCGGGGACGTGGTGATGCTGGACGGCTGGCTGTTGGATTTATTTACAGGAATGATTTACGCATGAGGGGGGAATTTAAGAGCAGATTTGATTATTTTAGTCTCCAACAAACCAGGGAAAGAAGCTGATTAAATGATATAAACGTCTCCACTTCAGTTTCCAGATCATTAGCATGAAACATCATTAGCATGAAACACATAGTTAGCATGAAACAATTTTCTGTTCAGAGGATTTATCTGTAATCAGCCATCTACAGATATTATTCACAACATTTTACTCGTTTTCAGATGTTTTTATTATTTCTCCAGAGGTGAACCGGAACACTGAGCGGTTCTCAAATCCACTCCAGAACCCTCAGCTAGAACATGAAAGCTAACGGCCAGGAGATGGACACAACTTTTTAAAATCCAATTTCAACACTGAATCCAAAAAACATTAAACATTCAAAAGATTTTTGCATCTTCGCACATTTGCTCCTGAGTAAAAAGGCTGAGAATTTCAAGCCAAGACTCACACAAAACTACCAAATGTGGTAAGCTAGCATTAATGCTAATCACATGAGAATTATCTAATTTAGGATTATCTTAATACCATAAAATGTCTCCTATTTAGCACCAGCTATCATTGCTGATTTACTGCATTTTGCTCTTAATCGAGAATTAGTTAATACAAACCTCCAGGTTCCGGGTTCGATTCCCACCTCGGTGTCTCTGTGCATGAAGTTTGCATGTTCTCCCCATGATTGGTGGGTTTCCTCTGCATGCTCCAGTTTCCTCCCACAGTCCAAAGACATGCAGATTAGATTAGTGAGTGAGTAGTTAATACAAAACACTGGCAAAACTAGCATGAATTCTACTCACGAGTTATTAGCTAACATGCTAATATCACAGCTTAGCACCAATAAGAGTGTATGAAGAAGAAAGCGACTGCACCCGTGCCCATCCTTATAAATCCTGATAATCCAAAGTCAGATTTTGTGTCATTATAGTGTTACGGAGCGCTGCTGGGAGAGACGTGAGGGTGTGAGTGCCAGGTCTAGACTGGTTAGCATGATAAGTCTAGTTAAACCACAGTGGATGGAAAAGGAAACTGGAGTTTAAGGAGTTAAAGAAATCACTTAAACCTTGTTCAGCTCCACCTGCTAAACCCATAAAAACAGTTACATTTTTAACAAATATTTAAGAAATTTCACCTCACATGCCTTGTATGTAGATCAGTGGCGGCTGCTAGCTTTTGAAACAGGGGAAGCTCATATTAGGCCTTCATCATAATTTTTTT
>JAQMYG010000007.1:27925105-27938551 GCA_030014215.1 Clariallabes teugelsi
TTATGGACACACAGCTGTTTAGTCCCAATCCTGTGAGTTCTCATCACACTGTGTGTGTGTGTGTGTGTGTGTGTGTGCAAATGCCCTTTTACTATTAATCAAAGTTGACAGTCGAGCACTATCCTTCCAATAATTTTGAACCTCCTTAGTTGTTTTCTTTGCTTGATGATGAAATTATCATGAACTTTTTTTGGCCTGTCAGAGTATTTGAAGACGACACAGTTGCCTTTGTTTGCGGTGGTGACCAGTCAAGGCCATTTCAGTGATTCTTATAGGAACCTGCTCGAACCAAACCTGATGTGAAATGTTCCTATGATTCAGATCTTTATTATCCCTCATTTCCTGTTAAGAACATGTAGTCAGAGATAGTGGGTGAGATAGTGGGTGAGATAGTGGGTGAGATAGTGGGTGAGATAGTGGGTGAGATAGTGGGTGGGTGTAACAGGTTAACTATAAATATAAGGTAGATTTTAGGGAGCGTGATAATTAAGCAGAAGGATAAATAAAGGCATTGTGAATTTTTCTATTCTGTTAAAGTTACACCTAAGTGTAAGTTTCAGGACCAGAAAAGATTTGGGAGATTCTACTCTTATTGCTGTACAGACGGGGCCTTTAATCAGTATTAACTCGTGTCCTGTTTTTGTAGATATCGATGAGTGCGATTCTGACTTCAACGGAGGCTGTGTGCATGAGTGTAACAACATTCCTGGAAATTACCGCTGCACTTGTTATGACGGATTTCATTTGGCACACGATGGACACAACTGTCGCGGTAACGATCAGATTCACACCGAGAAACCTTTAGAATGAGGAAATTAAAATGATTGTTTCTTATTGTGTAGAAACATAAATCAAAGTTGTAAAATAGTTCTTATTTAGAGTTTGTTTTTAGCCTTTGTTTTAGTGCATTGTTTTCTACAGTAATGTATGTGTTTACTGCAAACAAGTACCTCTTTTTTGCATGTATCACATGTGTGTGTATCACTGAATTTCTTGCATTGATTTCAGACAGTGCATGAGAATCCTTTGAGATACGTCCTGGTTAGAAATCTAAGTCGTAAAATGTCTTGTTTTTTTTGGGATCAGGTGAATATAGTAAGTAAAGTTCTAGAGCTGAATGCGTACTGTGCGTTCTTTACCATTAGATGTGGACGAGTGTCTTTTCAACAATGGCGGCTGTCAGCACGTGTGTGTCAACACCATGGGGAGTTACGAGTGCCGCTGCAAGCACGGATTCTTCCTAAGTGACAATCAGCACACATGCATCCATCGCTCAGTGGGTGAGTAACTTCACACCTTCTCAACAGCGCACCACCGCTTCACCGGTTCTATAGTGATGGAGTCCTGCGGTGATGTTTTAAATGTGAAATAAATCAGGACAGGATGGAGTGGTGAAGTGGAGTTACAGTTACTTCTCCAACACTGTGTGCCTGAAGCAAATAGGTTTTATTACTTTTACACAAAAGCAACTTACCAACAATTACAATCTTTCATTTATTAAAGAATGATACGTCATGCTTTTCATGTATCATTTCATTATTTATCATTATATATTTTTTATTCAACCAAGATAGATACACTATAGCAGCTCTAATCACTCCATCATCAGCCTCTCGTTTTTACTCTCTGTCGAGTTTAATAAGACGAAAAGCACAGCTTGTTACACATTTCTCTGTTCCGCTCTACCTCTAACGCTGGAGATTGATCCAATAGACTAAATGTTGCATAAACGCTTCTTCATTATATACGACACTGAATGTAATTACTCAGCAATTTAATGAAGCTGTTACTATAGAAACCATTAAAACGAGCGCATTCATTATAAACAAACTCATGATGGAATTCTATTCTATTTGCAGCTGCGCCACCGCCAGATCTGCTGTTATAGGAAACTAATCAACACCTTCTGACCAATCAGAATTCAGCACGACTGTAGTGTAAAGACTTCATGGTGGAGTTTATGTTGACTAGCGCCGCTACGCTGGTGAGAGAGAGATAAACCTGCGAGGCACGTTTTTGTGTATTGGGGTGTTTGTTCGACGTGTCTCTGGTCCGTGTCAGGTCGAAGGTCGAAGGAGAACCCAGGCTAATTCGTAAATGTCTGCACATATGAGCACATGATTGACAGCAGAATAGAGAGTGACAGCTTTAAACTTTGTGCTCCCTTTCTCCTTCTGGTTCATTATCCACGCCGCGGGGAGAAAAAGAGTCTGTACGTTACGTGAAACAGAATGAGTCAGTAACTGCGACGCTCGGCTCGTAGATCCAGATAAAGCAGCTTTTTATGGAGCTTCTCAGCCCCGAGCATTGTCACTTTCTCACTTCTCGCCAAACAAAAGCCCCAGCACACCCCCTCACCCCTCTGTAAAGTGAACTGCAAGCCTTTCCACCCCATTGGGTTTCTCCGGGCAAACTCGCCAAATCCTATTAACACGTTCAGCGTGGGGTTCGGCGTGAATGAGGAGCGCCGACCTGCTACACTCACTCACGGCGGGTCAGAGCGCAGCACACTAAATAGCACTGGATTTGAAAAGAGTTCTACACACACACACACACACACACACACACACACACACATATGTAAAAGGACAGATGGAGAAGGATAGATAAATGTGTGTGTGTGTGTGTGTGTGTGTTGCTAATTACTCCCTGATTGCTATTAATCTGCCAGATCACACTTGGACAAACTGCAGATGTTTTCTGAGGAAACAAAACCAAACACTCTTTTAAATCCAGCCGAATGGAGGAAGAGAAAATTTACGAACCAGCAAACGAGCCTCTGTCTTTCTCCTGCTCGGGTCTTTACACTGGCAGAAAGAACTTCAGTACATTTATTTTTATATTCATTATATGTATATAACTGTAGGGACGGGCCTCGCCGAGGGTCACCTGATATTATATTATATTAGAACCAGGTGTTGTGCAGATTCAATTTATATTGCGATTCACTAAATAATACATTTGATATAAATATATATTTTGGATTTTGTTACAATTCTAAACAAACTTGGCAAATAATTCACTCCTTCCACACAGGACGCTGTGCTGCCTGCCAGTGTGTGAATAGTTTAGAGTGCGCCACCTGTAGGATTGTAGAAGAACTGCAAAATTCTTCTTCTTCAAATGAAAAATAGATTTTGGCGTCAGTAGCCATAAAAGATTAGTGACATTTCACTGAATTTATTTCTCTTATCTCAGTTTAACACTATGTAAAGCTTCCAATCACTATATCCTGGTCTATTTGACATACAGCACCAGGCAAAAGTTTGGACACACCTGTTCATTCAGGGTTTAGTTAAATGTGTTTATTTCACTAATTTCTACATTTTCAGAACCTGAAGACATCAGAGCTGTGAAATAACACATATGACACATCCATGCATTAATTGGATGGGGTGCCGACCCATTACCGGGCACAAGCACACACAAACACACACACACACACACAAACACACACACACACTCACATATTTGTGCAAACACCAATCAGCCTACAGCTGATGTTTTCAGACTGTGAGAAGAAACCAGATAACCCTGAGGAGATCCACCGAGCACAGGGAGAACATGGAAACTCCACACACATAAAGTGTGAACGTAGCAATTATCTGTATTTGTGAGATTCTTTAAAATAGCTTCCTTCTGCACACTCTTGGTGTTCTCGCATGGGTTTCATGAGCTGGTCTCCTGGAACGGTTCTCCAGCAGTTCCTGTGGACTTGGGCTACCAGGTGTGTGTAAAGTGTCATCAAGGTGAACGTAGACTTCTCTGAAGGATCTGAAATATGAACCTATTGTTTATTTAGTTCAACGTGTTATTTCATAGGTTCGATGCCTTCAGTGTTCTTCTGCAGTGTAGAACATCATCAAAATAAAGAAGACCTCATGGGGGAGTCATTTTTTTTTCTTTTGTAGTAATTTAGAAAAACGCTTGTAGAAGTGCTTCAGGGTTCTTTGCAGAGTTCTTCACTTTTTAGTGTCTGGAAAGTTTTCTACCTGCAGCTCGTCTTCAGCTGAAGAATCTTTAAAACTTTCAAAGCAGTGATGGACATCTGAAGAAGGTTTCATGGTTCTAGACTGGAACTTTGTTTTTCTTGCTTCATTCCTTCTAACTGCTCCTCTTTCTCACAGAAGGCCTGAGCTGCATGAACAAAGAGCACGGCTGCGCTCACATCTGCAGGGAGACGCCCAAAGGTGGAGTTTCCTGCGAATGCCGTCCAGGGTTCGAGCTCGCTAAGAACCAGCGTGGCTGCATCTGTACGTGTTAGGAGCATGACTCCCACACACACACACACACACACACACACACACACACACACACACACACACACAAACACACACAAGGGTTTTATACTAAAGTCTAAATGATGTAATATGTGCATATGCTTGGTGAAGAGGTTTCAGGGGTACTGATGATGATGATGATGATGATGATGATGTTTAAACGACTGGAAATGTAAAGTTTAAGGGGGACAATCACTCGCGCTGCAAACCTGCGTAGACTCTGAGTAGAAATGCACCTCATCAACATCCGTCTCCGTCCGTCCTCTTGTTGCCTAGTGACCTGTAACCACGGCAATGGTGGGTGTCACCACGTCTGTGAGGACACGGAACACGGGCCGGTGTGCAGGTGTCACGCCAGATACACGCTCCAGACCGACGGACGCTCATGTGTAGGTACGTAGCTGCACAATGACGAGCTTCATTTCTGCCAAACTCCAAACAAAGCAAGTGATAGAGATCACACACACACACACACACACACACACAAACACACAGATAGTGAGGAGCAACAGCTGGAGCATACAGACTGTCTGCTCATTGTGTGTGTGTGTGTGTGTGTGTGTGTGTGTGTGTGTGTGTGTGAGGTCCATGTTTATCATTGCTTCATCTCCATCTCTGCCTTTCACTCCACCAGCATCGCCTGCATTCTTCAGCTTTCTCCTCGTTATCTTCCTCGCACATAGACGAGCTCAGAATAAGTTTATACCGTCAGGGAGGTCTGAGGTTCCCGCACTGAACTCTGGAGGTCCATTTATTACTGCGTGTGTGTGTGTGTGTGTGTGTAGTACAAACACATGCTTTATAGCAACATGAACAGAACATAATCATGTTTTTTCTCTACCAGATTGTGCTGAATGATTGAGCCGTTTATTTCCTCAGCGCTGATTGTAATGTTATTGTAGTGACGGAGCTGCAGTGCAACTACAGAGGGGTGTGAGCTCGCGTCCCGCTCCTCAAAACACTAGATACAGTGAAGTTCATACAGTAGAAAATGATCTTTCAGTTATCACCTGTGTAGTTCATAAATACATGCTCTTTCTGTGTGTGTGTGTGTGTGTGTGTGTGTGTGTGTGATAGTAAAATATTGTATGATAAAGCAGTGTAACTGTTCTCACCATGAAGCTGATTATTTAAAAAAAAATTTTAGAAAATGTTATTAATTAAAAACAAGTTATAAACTCCCCGAGCGAGACGTTGATCTAAAGCCGCGCTGCTGTCAGAGCCGCCGTTATTAATCAGACCTTCTCACCAATCAGAGTACAGCATGTCATACAGCTGAGACGTCCAACAACGTATCGTTTTTAATCCAAATGTTTTGGTGCCTAATAAGAGATGAGTTTAAACATTATTGATGCTGATGGTTTGTTCATATTTAATACACAGTAAATGGTCTTACAGTACCATCTCCCAGCTCACTTAAAGAAATAAAAAATGATCTGATCTTTAAATCAAAGTGTTTTTGTTAGAATAAAGATCTCAGCTTTAGGATCTCATACTTTATTATGATTTCTTAATATTGCCATTTAAAGTTTATACATAAAGACTTATAATATATGATTTATGATTTATTGATATAAATCAGTTACACTATTATTATTAGTAGTAGTAGTGATAATAATAATAATAATATATTTGAAAGAAAATTATCAAAGCTGAAAGCAGATTTATTTGCTACAATTAAACAAATGTAGTTATTTTTTTCTTTTACTCCTTTTCTTTGATGCATTTTTATTCTTTCTATATTTTATTATTTAACACTTTTCTCTCTTTTGTTTCTTCATTTATTTTTTCCTTTCCTTTAATAATAATAATAATAATAATAATAATAATAATAATCCTGGTGCCTGGTGTTATTTCTGCATATTTGGATCAATAATCACAACAGCACTTGTTTTTTGTCCTTCCAGAGAGAGATGACGTCACCGCCGCCGGCTCTGACCACAACGCCACGTCTCTCGCCGAGGTGGACAAACGCGTCAAGCGGCGACTCCTAATGGGTAAAAAATTCCAAACTTCCAAAATTCCCATGATCAGATACAGAGTGGTGTAAAAACGGTTTTTTTCCCCCCGTAACTGTAAATTCAGAGGCGCGTTTCTCCCGGCCGCACCGCCGCATTCCTCAGGCCTCGGAGCAAACTGTGAAATGGCTGAGAGTCCGCGCTCGAACCGCGCAGGTCTCCCTCCTGTACAATCCATCCTAGTGGTAAATTTCACACGGGTGTCTGTGAGGAGCTTCACTGTCCACCCGCTCCGTCTGTTAACTCCCACCTTCAGCCGTCTGTCCCGAGTCTGGGGAAGAAACAACAACGTCATGCTCGTTAATGAACTTCCTGATTAACAGAACATCAGAGTCAGCACCATGACCCTGCTCAAAAGTATACACACCCTCAGACGCACTGTACTTTATTTACTTTCTTTATTTCTGCCTTATTGCGGTGTGTAGTGACCTGAACCCGGCATCACATGTTTACTTTCAGACTTTTCGCTCTTAAACAAACAGGTTCAGTCTGGAGCAAAAATACAGCATTTACACACACATGGAGAAGATGGAGCTTATCGCTGAGGAGATAAAGAGATACGAGAGTGTTTACGGAGAGCAGCAGTGACAGTGAGAGAGAAGAAAACAAGGAGACATGAAAGGGAGAAGAAAAACACACACAGAGAGACGAATAAAAACAGAGAGAGGAATAAAAGTCTGAAACAAACAGCAGACGCTCAAAAACATCCTTTCGATTTTTATCTGCTGTTTGATTTTATTGCGCTTGTTTTATTCATCAGTTCATCATCTACAAGGAATTTATTTACAACGAATGTCAAATAAATACAACGAGAAATAAATCCTAGTGTTCAGTAAAGTAGAATGAAATCATTTCACAAAATAAGAATCGTATAATTAAAGAAATAGTTTTGTTAAATAAACATTTGAGCAGAAAGTTTTTTATGCAACTACAGTCTTCATTAATATAATTTTTGTAACATTGGAGAACTAAATGTCTTATTAATGACAACCACGGGTGCACAAACTTTTGCACCCAGTTCAACTGCTTCAACTACAAAAGAATCCTTGCGCAGGTCTGACTGGAGGAACTGACTTTAAATAACTTAAATATTTATGAATATAATTTATAATACCCTGATGTGTGTGTGTGTGTGTGTGTGTGTGTGTGTGTGTGTGTGTGTGTGTGTGTGTGTGTCTTTCAGAGACCTGTGCTGTGAATAACGGCGGGTGTGACAGTATGTGTAAGGACACGTCCACTGGTGTCCGCTGCAGCTGTCCTGTGGGTTTCACTCTCCAACCCGACGGCAAAAGCTGCAAAGGTCAGACCAGAACCAGGTTTCTTAATCATCTGTATGTCCAAAAGTATGTGCACCCATGAGCATTACACCCATATGTGCGTGTAGAACATTCCGGATTGATTCCCGTGTGTTGTTACGCTGTTATAACGGGTTATAATGGGTGTGAGGGTGCACATACTTTACTACATGTTTCATTTTAGAACTTAAATGTATATTTATCTCAAACTGAGAAATATTACATAATTTGTGTTGTATTATTTGCTAAGAAAAAATAGACACTATGCTACATCATGCCTAAAGTGCTAGTTTGTGTGTGTGTGTGTGTGTGTGTGTGTGTGTGTGTGTGTGTGTAGACATCGATGAGTGTGAGTTCCACAATGGAGGCTGTGATCACTTCTGCAGGAACACCATCGGCAGCTTCGAGTGTAACTGTCGCAAAGGCTTCAAACTGCTGACGGACGAGCGCTCCTGCCAGGGTTAGGCTTCTGTTCTTCTGTTTGTAGTGGTGTGTGTGTGTGTGTGTGTGTGTGTGTGTGTGTGTGTGTGTGTGTGTGTGTGTGTGTGGCTGGACAGAGAGATAAGAGAGTCTCTAGAAGAGAGCCCGTATCGACTTGCATGATTTCTTTGAAGATGTTGAACTCGGCGAGCTTTAAGGAGACGCTCCAGCACACAGACTCCGCCCCCTGGAGGAACGCACGTCTCCCTGTTATTATTAACCACAGCCTCGATTGTTTCTTTCATATTGGATATTTGATGTTGAAGCTGTAAATGAGTGTGTGCATGCAGACTGGACAGATGTGTGTAATTACCTTGTGTATACGGAGTGTGTATACGGGGTGTGTATATTTATAGACGTATATCTGCCTAATTATAGATATCGACGAGTGCTTCTTTGAGAGGACGTGTGACCAGACGTGTGTGAACTCCCCGGGAAGCTTCGAGTGTGTGTGTAATAAGGGATACACACTGTACGGGCTGGCACACTGCGGAGGTAGGCCTGGGTTCTCCAGAAGGATTACATGTTTATGCTCCTTCTGTGTTGAGCAGCAGATGATGAGATTATAATGAAGAGCGACGGCGGTGCCGAGCTAAACCAGCTAAAGCACCGAATAACAGGGTTAGTTAGTAACAACACGCCGATCCTGACCGCGCAGAGGGACGGGTGACGCCCTGACGCTGATGATTCTCCTCAAACAGCTGGATGTCCCCCAGTATGTTAGTGCTCTTACACCACAGTGACTCGCCAAAAAACTACAAATTGTTAAATAATAAATTGATGATTTATAGAAACATTAGTTAGTGAGTTTCAGTCCTCACTTACGTTATAGCAGCTATAAACACTCACTCAGCTACATCTCCTTACCCTCAATAAGAAAACATACCAGATTATTGATTATTATCACAGCGCGTGCGCCTGATCAACACCTGATATGTGTTGATACACACACACACACACACACACACACACACCTTGTGTTAATATACAAGTGCTAGATGTAGTGGGCGTGGCCAGGCTTGATCATTAGTGGGTCTCATAACTAATAACATGTCTGCAGTGTGGACCTTCATACGTCATGTTACACCTCAGTAGACAGATTGACAGATTATCTATTATTCTTGACTTTAACTCATGAAGCCCCCAACTGACATCTAATTAACTCCCTGCTGCAGTCATGTGACTGTCTGTCAGTTTGTATATAATGACGTCATTTCCTACATTTTGCTGTGTCTGGGTAACACACATGACAAAACTAATTAATTGAAAACAAAAATAGTCACTTAACTATAAAATGGTCAGGGAAATGTCATGTGACGTGTTTACAATGTGCTCGGTGTGGTCTGTTTGGTCTGTGTTCCAGCCCCCATAATATCCCTTAAAAGAGAAATGGGTCTGGGCTCTTAAGGGTTGGAGTAGATCAGTGTGTTAAGGCTCTGAGTTACTGAAGGTCGGTGGTTCGAGGCCCTGCTCCACCAGGTTGCTGCTGTCGGGCCCTTGAGCGAGGCCCTTAACCCTGCCTGCTCTCGGCATGCTGTATCCTGACTGACCCTGACCTCTGACCCCGGGGACATCACACACTGATGTGATATCTGATGAAAATAATTCACTGTAATAACTGTATAATGTAACGAGACGTAACTTGTGTAACTCGTATATTTATCTCACATCTCGCTCTTTGATGTCAGACGTTAACGAGTGCAGCGTGAATAACGGAGGCTGTGGACACGTCTGCGAGAACACCATGGGCGGGTTTCAGTGTCACTGCAGAGCCGGATACAGACTGCACTGGAACAAGAAGGACTGCGTCGGTAAGGCGGCGTCCAGCTCGGGTCTCGGGGCGCTCCTTCTTAATTCTGGGAGCTGAAACAGGAGATACTTTAAGTTTAAGTTTGAATTGTTTTGTTCCTCTCCCTCTCTCTCTCTCTCTCTCTCTCTCTCCTTGAAACAATTTCAAGCAACTAACTTTAATCCACATTTACCACTGAAGCTTTTGTACCTGATTCTCATACAGCTGAGTGCAAATAACCCGCATCCCTAACGGCTTCTAAATGGAAAAGTAACATTTATGTTATGATTTTAAAAATAAGCCAAAATCTTGATATTAGTCATGAGATATCAGTCATGAGAGGATCTAAAAGGATTGTAAAACTCCCCGGAGCAGGAGCAACTCCTCCAAAAGCTGTTTCCTCAGTGTTTCCCCAGGATCGGCTCTGAACCCACTGGCATCTTGTCCAGGATAATCACTTACACAAGAACAAATTGACCTTTTTTGTTCGTTACACACTCGGTATCATGTCGCTGTAAATGACTTTTCTTGTCCTAAAGGTACGCAAACTTTTGCACTCAACTATATGCACGTTAAAAACCCACCGTTATTGAGTTTCCTTGTTTCTGTGACGGCTCCAGTCCGTCCTGCCCGCCTGAGTGAGTTTATCTGTGAGTTTGTTATGATCTGGAACCTTCAGAAGCAGACGGTTCCGCGGTGCCGACGGTCCCCGTGAGGCCGACACTGAACTGCAGTAAGCACGGAGGAGCCGAACACTGCTTCCTCACCTGTCAGTCTCAGGTGAACATCAGCGACGGTGAGTGCGCGCGTCACGCTCTGGTGTCTCTTTACGCGCTTTCGGCCGCCTCTCGCGTCTCTCTCACTCCGTTATGTCGCGCACGCAGGCACTGAGGATTCCTACACGGTGACCTGTGGCCTGCCGCCGCCCGGCTCGTCTGGAGGAGGACAGCGTGGAGACGCCGGGCCTCGCTGCTCAGGCAAGTTCACGCACGCACCGGTTCCGCTCCTCACCTCTGTGTGTTTGCTCTTAGAATGAAACGATGAGACGAGACCGCTGATGAAGTGGATATTGTAGAATATCTGCGGCCTTGTGCTCGCTCCTCTTTTTACACCAAACATTTTGAGGGTGTTTGTGGCCAGAAAACACAAACACTTTTTGTCTCATCTGACCATCAAACTGTCTCTCCAACGATGCATGGAGAAGTTTCAGAACTTTAGTTTTAAATATGCAAATGTCTAATGTTTGGGAAATTCTCATCCTCTCCAAATTTGATTACAGCTGTGATTGCAATTTATTTTATTTTTGGTTAGATCATTTTATATCCATTTGAGTCACATGACTTGTCCCCCTTCTGTATGAATTTCCAAAAAGTGTCATCAAACATCAGAAACTCTAACACTTTCATTTTCTCTCCTGTTCAGACTCTTCATGCGCTCACAGGATCAAAACCACAGCCACCTTTAAATGGGCTCAGGGGAAATGCAGCCTGAAACGAAGTGCGGAAAAACTCACCGAGAGCTTCAGCATGGCGCTGTCAGGTAAACCTCACAGGACAAAACACAATCTGCGGAATTCTGGGCGTCTCTATGTGGAGACACGCCCTCACGCTGTCCCGCCCCTGTGGATGTGGATCAAAGCTGACGGAATAATCCCGGATTCACGGCTCATCAAATCTCAGTCACACAGGATTCCGGTTAAAGTATTTACTGAGATTTGTCTGTTAAATCCTGCGCTCTGATTGGCCAGAAGGTGTTGATTAATTGTCTATAACAGCAGCCGGACAGTAGCGCAGGTTTATGATAATGCACTTGCTCGGGTACGTTATCGTTTCCATAGCAACGGCTCACTCACAGGGACGTGTACAGGAGACGCTCCACTGATCATAAACAGATTAAAATGTGTGTGTGTGTGTGTGTGTGATTAGTGGTTTGGTTATGTTTTTCTAAGGAGACATTTGTGTGATGTGTGTGTTTTATTAACTTCAAAAGAGAGAACAGTGTTTACGTTCTACATCATTAAGTATAACTAAAAACAAAAGTATAATATTCTTTGTTCTTTAGTGGATCTATAAAATATAAATTGTAATTGCAGTCAGTTTGTTGTAATTTAGAGGAATAAAAGATGCTGTTATAGAAAACGAATCCCCTGCTGGGTTGTAACAGTAAGAGTTCAGTTTTATGACAAACTTACGTGATTTACATTCTTGATTTACAAACAGTGTAAAAAGTGTAAAACAGATGAGCTCGTCCTGTGAGTTCCGTCCTTCCTCCCTCACACTCCCGTCCTCCTCTTCATGGTCTTCACGAGCGAGCTCCACGAGGTTCTCCTAAGAAATCGGTGTTTTTCCTCTTATCTTTAGATAAGAAGGCCTTGGCGACGGAGAACGTGCAGTTCAGCTTCGTGAGGCTTCACTGTAACTCCTCGAGTCCGCGGCTGCGAAGTCGTCACGGCCGGAAAGCGGTGGAGGATGAGAGCTCGTCCCTCACGGCGCTGTTTGAGCTCGATGTCGACCCAGAGGAGGTAACAGGTTGGTTTCGTTGCACCGCGCACCGCATTAAACCCTCTCGCCTTCCTGCCTCTCTGCTTGTGTGACGTGTCTCTGACCATCACGTCCGTCTGTGTTACTAAACACGCGTCAGCTCCTCAAAGTATCTCCTGTTTAGTGGCTTTGGATCACATCTGGGTGTGTATTGTTAGGAGGAGTGGAATAAATTGCATGCTGTAAGTGTGTGTGTGTGTGTGTGTGTGTGTATTTTTCTCTGTTGTTATCGAGTGTCTCTGTCAGCAGAAGGTTGTGACCTGGCGTGTGTGAAGCGGCGTTCAGAGAAGCGACTGAAGAAGACCATCCGGACTCTCCGCAAGTCTATAAACAGGGAACAGTTCCACCTGCACTTCGGCAGCTCCGAGTACGAACTCGCCAAAAAACCCCTGCGCCCTGCAGACGGCCCTGAACCCTGCGGCCCCGGGCAAGTGCTGCGGGACAGGAAGTGTGGTGAGACTCTCTTTACTTATGATCTTCTCCAGCTCTATTATTTACTGTTTTCATGTCTCCGTATTCAAACACCATCCACATCACTGCTGACGCTCGGCCACAGAAACACAGGAACATAATGAGCAAATCTGTTAAATCCTTGTGTTCAGTCAGGACTAATAAAGCTGTTGTGTTTGTACCAAAGAACATCAGACTCTAATGTCTGGATCAAGGTCAGCTTCGCAGCGCGCACTCACTGTGGCAGAACATTTATTACTCTCTCACAGTTACAGTGATTTTTGGTTGAGATCTTGTATTGATGCTGTGAGATCAAACTTCTCCATGTAAAGTCTCCAGCACGTCCCAAAGAATCTGACTGGAGTTAAAGGTCAGGTCTCTCATGTGTGTAAATGATTCCTCGTCTCCCAGAATCTTTCTTTCACACTCTGTGCCTTCGGGGAAGAAGAGAAAACCTCCACTGATCCTCTGGTGATTCAGTACATTCAGGTGGTCAGCTGACTTCATTTTATTGCCCCATAATGTTACTGAGTCTCGACCTGAGTAACTGATCAACCCCAGATCATAACACTGTCTCCAGAGGACTTGTACAGT
>JAQMYG010000007.1:27988522-27999792 GCA_030014215.1 Clariallabes teugelsi
AACGTCCTCAACACTAAGTCAGAAAGTCTCTGCTAAACACTTCAGCTATGAGCCGTGACATTTACTTTATTTTGTTTCACACATATAAAATATATTTCGACCTCTTTGCCATCTTTATTGCATCCCTGTGCTGTGTTAAGCTGTGAAGAGACCGCATCTTGTGATAGCAGTAGATTTACACGATATGACAGATTTAAGTGTGTTAACGCGAATTCTGTACTGCGCTGATAGAGGGGAATTTCTGACTGTTCATATAAAAATTACAAAAAAACTATAAATCCTAAGTGTGCTGGTCCAGAGTGCTGATCTGTCCGATCTAATCAGATTCAACTGGTACTGTTTACACGGTTTACAGTGATGGTTTATCAGATTTGTGCTTTAGGCGGGGGTTTTACCTGAAGGAAGAAGCTGTAGAGGATGTTGTCAGGTTGAGGGCAGAAATACTGGCGCTGCTTGTCTCAAAAAAAAAAAAAAAAACACCCTGGCACTGGAGCACAATTTCCCGCTGAGGTTCTGATTTTAAATGCATTTTCTTTGTCATGATGCGTTACAGCGTACTGATGTTTCCTGATAATTTAGATATGAAAGACAGCAATAACAAGTGGATTATGTAATCCTGGCAGTCGGGTTTAAACTGTGTGAAGCTTTTCTGGGAAAAAAAGTCAAACTTGGCAGGTTGGAGTTGTTGCAGTGCCTGTGGGATGATTTTAATAAAATGGACCTGAATAATATTTTTCCCAGACTTTTGGATGATTGTTGATACTCGTTCATTTTTTTGCCACGTCTTTATCCCAGAGAACTGTTGAAGTCTGCATTCTGATTGGTCAGAGCATCCGATGTGATATGGTGAAGTTTTTTAACAATTTGTTGAAGTTTTCCGTAACAAGTATGAAAGGAGTCTCCAGTGTCAGCGCTTGGTAACAGTCACAGGTAAAGCTGTAAGTTTAAGTTGTTCCTTGACAGAGGTTTGAGGTTTTTCAGTCACATGACTTTTTTGTCTTATTAAAATAAAGAGAAAGAGGGAGCTCCCTGCTGAAGCTGCTGCCCCCGCGACCCGACCTCGGATAAGCGGAAGAAAATGGATGGATGGATGGAGAAAGAGGGAGCGACTGTTTATCGTGACAATAGGAACTCATTTGTTCATGGATGTTCCACAACATTTAATTTTGCTATAAAAAGATCAGAAGTTTCTAAACACAAAATACTGAAATAAACACCACTCTGTATTTTACTCTGTATTACCTGATAAGAGTCGGTGTGCTGTGGGTTAAATGTTTAACACTGGGTATTAAAGTGTGATCCGACTTTTCTCAGAGATGTTCCCTAAACCCAGAGAGTGTGTTGTGTAATCCGACACACACCCTGCTGTGAGAGCGGTGTGTAAGTAAAGAGCCCGTGTTCTGCATGCGATGTCTGCGCAGTCGACATCCTGGTCTCTGTGACCTCCTGCTCGCAGGGGTTTGTGTGTTGCATTCCTTTGCACAGGAAATGACCTGTAGCTGTTCTCACACTCGGACCCTGAGGAACTTCTCACAGAGACGCGGAGCATGTTTCTTGCCTCGTGGCCAGATCGTAAAACTCGACTGCTGCTCATGGGGTTCTGGCACCAGACTCTGTAGACGGCTGGAGGAACAAATGCCCGAGCGAAGACGAGACGACAGACAGACGAACGTAGCACAGCTTTCTTTTGTGTTTTTTCTTCAATGCTGATCTTCTATTTTTTTTTATTTATACAATTGAATTAGAGCATTGGCACGGAGCGCTCGTTGTGCTTGGGTTGTTTCAGTTTTCAGAGACGGTGACCGATAGTTTCAGGCCGTGTGACTGAGTCTCTGTGGCGCCTCAACAAAGAGCCCATTGTTTTCCTGAACACCTCCGTTGACATTGAGGGTTTTTTGTGAAATGCTGATTATTTCCAGAGGAACATTTACAGCCTCTGTGTGGCTTCACTCCCCAAATACTGAGCTCAGAACTAGGGCTGGGCAATACGAGCAAAATAATAATAACCATGATACTAGTACATCATTTCTACAATCATTATATCACAAAAAGCTCAGATTGTGTTTATAGTGTAAGATATAAAGGATTAAAGTTAATCAGTTAGTGCTGCACAGTTGAACATACACGTGTGTACTTTTGAGGTGATAAATAATAATTATTACATCCCGGGAGATGTTGCCAAATGATACCTCGTTGTTATTTATACTTATTTTTAACAATGACAATAAAATATTCAATTGAATTGAATAAATCTTGGAAAACATCATTAAAAAGCATGTTTTGAATACCAAACAGTACATTTAATATTACAGTTTAGATCACAATCTTAGGGTGTCAGAATAATTGCAATGTGATTTTTTTAATGAAATCATGCCGCTCTAATATTAAATACTACTAAAGTATTTAGAGTTAGATATTAGTAGTAATGTGTTATTAAGATAAGATACACCTTTATTTCATCCCACAGTGGGGAATATTTCTTTGTTACAGCAGCAAAGAAAAAAATATTATTTAATTAATATGTTGAATGTATTTGTGTTGTATGTATATAAAAGTTTTACATTGTTGTTGTATGTATGACTTAGCACGAATTCCTCAATGGTAAATCATAAATAAAATATAGAAAGAAAAATAATAATAATAGTGTGAGGGTGAGTCAAAAATTATGTGCACACTGGCTGTAATTATTAATTAATTATTTTAATTAACTCTTAGAAAGGACAAATACATAATTTTATAAAATAACCTTCTTGCTTTTCAATACACTTTGTCCATCCGTCAACAGACTTATGGGGACCAAACAGGTGACAGTCTGATGGAGTGACATCAGAACTATAAGAAGGACGTTTTAACACCTCAGAGTGTCGACAGTGTGGAGCAGAAGTGTGCAGACGGACATAGTCATGCAAGATCACGACGTCTTCTGATAGCGGTCCTCCGTTTCCGTTACATACTCTGCTGTTTACTCTCAGGCTTGTAGTGATGAATTCGTGTCTCATCACCAGTAAAGATTCTCTTTAAGAAACTTTCACCCTCCTTAGAGTATCACTTCAAATTTTGTTTAGGTACACCCTCAAAAAAACACAAAAATGCGAATCACTGCACGCTGCTCTTCTTACATGCAAATCACAAGCTGGGCGTCCATTTTTGCCCGCTCTGCAGTTACAAATGAACCGATGTAACATGTTCACACCTGCACAGCAGCGACTGGGGAGACAGGAGCCTTGAACGGAGAGCGATGATAAGACAGTGCGGCCAACAGAAGCTTTAATATAACCGGAGTGCGGGAAATCTTTGACTCACCCTCGTTAAAGGTAGAAAACATATCACGGTATCAGTAAATCGATCGTGATGCCGATGTTACACCACCTGTAGTTCATGGCACGGCCTGCAGGTAGGCGCTCTCCTTCTGAATAAACAAACTAAACTACTGATACGTTTCTGTATCAGACTTCTGTCTTTTTCTGTTTGTTAGCATTCTCACGTGTTTAAGGTGGACAATATGTAAAAAACATAAATTGTAACAAGAGTTAGTCATGTCACTCATGTTACATGATGAACAGAACCTGATCAGGTTATACAAACTGTATCATCAAATTTACCACAGAACACTGGTGATCTTTTAGAAGCCCATTTACAGTTCAGTTTCTCCAAACAGATCATCAGAGCATTCTCTCGGTCTATACGTTTCCTGGCAAGGAGTCACGCCAGATCATTTCCCTCTCGTTACACTAGTGAAGGCATCGCCCTTCTATTTTTTCACGCTGCCTCAGGCTCCTCGTGCTGAGCGCATTAGTTTGGTGATGATGGATCTGTCAGAAACCTTCCTGGTCAGATTACACGACGATGTCCTGGACGAGAATCTCAGCAAGATCATTTAGAGAACAAAGATCAGGAAGTCGCTTGCTGCTGCTGTTGTGAATCTCAACAAACATTCCAAAAACAAACAGGACAAGCAGAAGTTTAACTCTAAATGCAGCAAGTATGTACAGTAAACTCTGTGTATGAGAGTGTGTGTGTCTCTGTGTCAGATTATGTAATAGAACTGCAATTAAACGAATTAAACAAATGACACGTCATCACGAAGAAAATACGCACTGAGCTCAAGGTCATGAGAAGGTCGTTCTGATTCTGTTCTACATTTTTGACGTAGCAGTATGTGGGAGGGAAAAAAATAAGAAACCACCTGGGACAGGTGTACGTGGGTTTTAAAAAGCACGTCTGTAATGAACGCTAAACTGCTGACCAGACAAATGATGAAATGTATGAATGAGCTGAGGCAGAGCTCACGCTGTAGTTTAGTTGTTTATTAAATAGACACATATTTTCTTATAAAAGAATCATGATCTCGATTCTAATGCAAGAAAACATTTGCTGTTTTATCATTGAGAGCTGTAAAACAACACTCACACTCCTGTGTTGTGTAAATATATGTATACACTCTGTGTGTGTGTGTGTTTCAAGGCCTACTTTTGTCTTTATAATCCTGGTAGGCGAGCGTGGTCAGGGCGGCATGTCACTACTCTCAGCACTCTGTCATTACGTCGCATCACACAGCAGCTCTCCGGAGCTCCGAAACCTCCTGACACGGAAAAGCCGTAACGGTCGTCCTTTCCCTGCTGTGGATTTCCAGCGCGCTGTGCAGTCGGGCGCCACTTCGCTGGCCTTCGGCAGGCTGTTTGTGTGTATATTTAGAGCAAGCCTGTGTTTTTCTAGCGATCGGGTTCAGATCAGCAGCCCATATGTCATGTGATATGTTTTTATTTTTCTGAACTTTTCTGTATTGTTCCCAGGCCAGGCTAAACATGGCTGGTGTGGAGCTCGTATGTCAGTCTCACACTGTTCCCCAGCGTGTCATTTACAGATTTTCTTATTCTTATGTGGAAGAAGGTGTAGAGCTGCAGATTGTGCGTTATTGGAGCGTTATTAAGTGCTTCCTGAGTGTGTACGATCACCAGCATGTCGTCTGAAGTGGAGTCATTTTTACTATTATATTGTCATTATATTATTACAGTAGTTCACATCCCAGCAGGTGTGTTTCTGTCTGCTCTTATCTAACACTCGTTCTGGAGTTCAGTCTAAGGGTCTGCATCCAATGTAAACTGTTTTCGGAGACACTCAGTGACTCGTCTGGCCTCAGAACTCTCGCTTTTCTCTTTCACCTTCTGAGTCGCTCCCTCTCTCCCACTTAGTTGTGTTAACTTTCACTGCTTTTAAGTCTGCACTCTGTGTTTAGTTTATGTCTGAGCCTCTCTGCCTCCCTCCCTCCCTCTCTCTCCCTCTCTCTCTCTCTCTCTCTCCCTCTCTCTCGCAGACTCTATGAAAGAGAATCCGTATGAGGATGTGGACCTGAAGGGGAGAGCTCTGGCTCGCAGGTCTCGTCTGTTACCCGAGAGGTCTAGTGACTCACTCAGCAGGACATGGACCTCCCAAGACAGGAAGTCCACTACACCTCCCCAGGTAATTCCATCTAACCTGCGGAATGTTCCAGCATGCTCCTCTCCTTATTCCACTGAGTTTATAACAGACTCCGCCCACTGGGACGGCTTTCTCATCTTATCACTGGTTTAGTGAACACACCCTGATTTTCATTAACTTTACACCCACACTCACTCACTCACTCACACTCACTTACTCACTCACTCACTCATTCACTCACACTCACTCACTCACTCACTCACTCACACTTACTCACTCACTCACTCACTCACACTTACTCACTCACTCACTCACACTCACTTACTCACTCACACTCACTTACTCACTCATTCACTCACACTCACTCACTCACTCACTCACACTTACTCACTCACTCACACTCACTTACTCACTCATTCACTCACACTCACTCACTCACACTCACTTACTCACTCATTCACTCACACTCACTCACTCACTCACTCACTCACACTTACTTACTCACACACACACTCACTTACTCACTCATTCACTCACACTTACTCATTCACTCACCCACACACACTCACTCACCTTCACACACACACCCACTCATTTACGCATTCACACACACTCATCACACACACACTCACACATTCCCTCACTCACACCCGCACACATTCCCTCACTCATTCATTCACTCACTCACACACACACACACACACACACACACACACACACACCACAGTGACATGTCAGTAAAGTCCCTCGTCCCCTCTCTGTCTCCACCTTCAGCTCCCGTCTAAGCCGAGCAGTCAGTCTCTGCGTCTCCTGGGCCAGACAGACAGGAAGAGCCACCGCTTGTCTCGTTGGTCTAAGAGACACAGTCACGATGACGTGCTGCTGCTGCCCCAGCTGTCGTCTCCCTCCTGCAGCCTGCTGGACGACAGCCTTAGCAGCGCCAGTGACACGCTGGCGTCCCGCAGACAGAGACGAGTCCCCAAGGTAGGCTGGAGCACTCCCACCACGGAACCAGTTTGAGAATGTGTACTGGGTGACTATAACCAGTCGTTCCCTCACTCTATTAAGATATAATAATAAAAATAAAAACATATAAAAACAAGAATAAAAACAGCTTGTTCCACATTTACTGAGAAAAATGCTGTAAACTCCTCTGTCCTGAAGATGAGGGAGAACTTACAGCTTTATCTCTGACACAGTGTTGACACTGGAGACTCCTTCCTCTGATGTCTCACACCCATCTACTCATCCTATTTATCAAATGGTTTATTATTAGTGTAGCGTCCGCTGTACACACGTCTGTGAAAGAGCTGTTACTATGGAAACCATTATTTTACACTACTGTCAGAGCTGCTGTTATAGGAAACAGAGCTCTGTATCACATCAAGAATTTCAAACTCAAAGATATTAAAGATTAGGTTTCTCTGTTTTTGCCTGTTTTTTCTCTGTTTCTCCTCTAGCCTGATTTTGGCTCTGCTGAACTGACAACCGTAATGAGCTCAATGTGTGTTCCATTAAATAAAAATCAAGAGCAACTCTAATATAAATAAAACCGAATAAGTTCAGGAGACTGGATAAAACCGGAGGAAAATAATGGAGTTGGGATGAGATTGTTTTCAGCTTTGGAAGAATACAAACGCCATTTTGGTTGTTTTTCAGTTGTACTCAGCTAGAGAGGAGGCCATCTCTTATAGCTTTCAGAGCATTTTTTTTTGCCTCCCGAATGTTTTTTTAAGGCTAAAGGGTTCCTCAGCCTGATGATTCGTGCCTGCAGCAGTGAGAATGATATTTTAGTTGTGCTTACAGGCAGTAACAGCGGAGCAGCGGTAAAAAAATGACTCAACCGCAACCACACGCTGTGAGCGTCGACTCCAAGGTTTATCCTGTACTCCGTCACCAGGATTATGCTGAGTGTTCCTGGAAGTGTTTTGCTGCTTCACTGTTCACCAACATGCCATCGCTCTTCTTCTTTTTCTTCCTCTGTAGGTGGTGCAGAGAGTAAACTCTATCTTCTGTTCAAAAAGAGGGAAGAAAAGACTAAAGAAGCTCTCACTGAACAATATAGAGACGGCCTCTCTGAGAGGTAGGGTTTGTTTTTTAATGAACGATACTGTACTTTGTATATGCTTTTGAAATCACAGATCAGTACTCGGCCCAGAGACAGTTTCACTAAGTTGACCTTTGACATCAGGGAAATGGTATTTTTTTCTGTTTGCAGATGATAACAGTGAGAGTGAGAGTGACTCTGATGACAGGTTCAAAGGTGAGAGTTAAACAGAGTTGCACTGAATGATAACAACCTGGTTTGGGTTATTTTTCATTATAATGTTTATGGTTTTATTTCCTTATTTAGGCACTAAAATCAGTTGAGTTGAGTTACGCCCCTCCGTTTATCCCTAGCAGCGAATTAATACAAACAGTCACTTTAGTTTATTCAATTAAGAAATCAACAGTATTTGAAAAAAGCAGTGATATATTAGTGATGTACTCGACCCATATTACATTTTCTAATAGAGATCATATTAGTCTTTTATTTTTTATTTTTGTTCATTCTGATAATTAACTGATTCATTACTTATTCAGTCTTTGACAGATTTAAAGCATTTCATTAGATTATTATCTGAGAGAAGACTTAATATTTTATTATTATTTTATTATTATTTGATTATTATTTTATTTGATTGTTATTTATTTTATTTTATTGCTGGATTTATTATTAATCAGATACCTGCTGTAATTCTTCACACACAAATATCTTTAAACCTTATACCTTTGATGTGTAAGTCCAGAATGAATACCTATTGTGTGTGAACGTGTGTGTTTCTGTTTCTCAGCTCACACTCAGAGACTCCTGAAGCTGCAGTCGATTCTCCTCCGGGCCCCGAGTTACCGCACGCTGGAGCTGCAGCTGCTCGAGTGGCAGGAACGTGAGCTGTTTGAGTACTTTGTCGTGGTTTCTCTGAAGAAGAAGCCCACTAAGAACTCGTACACGCCGGAGGTCTCCTACCAGTTCCCCAAGGTACCGCGTGAGAACCATGAGAACACGGCGGTCTGTTTCAGAGAGTGTGTTCTGTTGTTTATTGGAAGCTCATGTAGAAGTCTTTAACAGACTGATCTGATCTCACAGTCTGTGTGATTTGTGTTCACAGTAATGTGGTGTAAATATGAGGGATTCCTCCGCCCCTAACCCCGCCCCTAACCCCACCTCTAATGTGGATTCTAACATTTGTAACTTTGTGTGTACAGTAAGGAAGAGAAATATTATAATGTACTGTAGAGACACATTGTGTCAAGATTTATAATAACTATAACTTTCTAAAATGTAGTAATAGTATCATCAGTATTTTTTATAACAATTAACAGTTTACACACCGTTACGCAGATCACGTACCTCAGAAATGTAATAAGTGTGGCATCATGGTGGCACGTTTTTACTATAAACTAGTTTCTCTAATGACGTTGTGCGGTAGTTATTTCACCATAATTATTTCAGGCTGTTAAACACGCCGTTGCAGCCAGGACTCGGATTCTGAGATCGGATACTGCGAGCTTTTATTCACTCTGCGGTAATAACACTAAATCATGCTGCCAGGAGACTGTATCGAAAAACTGTGCAGAAGTACTTCTTTAATTATCCCAGATGTGGCTCAGTGACCGCGTCCCCTTGAGAAACTGGAAATATGCTGGCTGTGGGCCAGAGGGTCGACCCCGATGATGTCATCATCTCGAAATGGGACGGGTACGGGGACTTGGGAGTGACCTTGCAGAGGGAGGTGACCGTGCTGAACATGTTTCACATAGCAGCGAGGGTCGGCACAGGAGCAGTGCAAAACAAACAAATAAACAAACAAAAAATAAACCCAAAAAATAAATTCTGGTCTCTGTGTGATTTGTGTACACATGGATAATTATAGCTCTTAGCATTTTAGCATCTTAGCACACATTCATGTGTGTAAAAGTGTATGATTTTTCTTCCTTATTTTATTTTGATATTTAGCTTGAGAGGCTGACGAAACAGATGCGAGAAGCCGAGCAGCGTCTCAAAGCCATTCCACAGTTCTGCTTCCCCGACGCTAAAGACTGGAGCCCCGTGTCCGAGTACAGCAGGTACTCACATGTTCATCACTAATCACTACCGCATACACCTCACTCACTCACTCACTCACTCACTCACCATTAAACCTTTAGTCTAGAAAAGTCTCTCCTTGATTACATCCAATCTAATCATCTAACCAATCATGAAGAGCGAATTCTATCACATGTTTCTTCAAAGACCCAAAGTAGCTGCAGCTCGTGCTTCATCACAGGGCGTTGGATTAAAGCTATCTGCCCTCTGCTGAATATACACGCTGACAGAGAGCCATGATTGGCAAGAGCTGCCGTGATTGACACCAGAGAGAGCGTATGCCCCTCCCACTCAGACTGCATGGCCTGTCTCTCATGGCAATCCTGGCCTTCAGGAGCACAAAACTAGTGGTTTGAATTACAGATAAAGGGAATAAAGGATGACATTTACTTTACCTATTAGCATATTCATGCATATTTATATATTCTAACATTTTTAATGTCAGGAAGTTAGGATGTTTTAAGAGTTTTTTGGACATTCTAAGTTCTGGGTTTAACAAAGCCAAGGCTTCCATTAAACAACCTCTGTGTGTGGATTTGTGTGTTTGTGTGTGTGTGTGTGTGTGTGTGTGTTGTGCAGTGAGACCTTCTCTTTCATGCTGACAGGAGAAGACGGAAGTCGGCGTTTCGGATACTGCCGCCGGCTCCTGGTAAGCCCCGTCCCTGTCTCTGTCCCGTCTCACCTTTTTATTTTCTCTTTCTCTTATCTGTTTGTGTTTGAGCGTCTGTATGGTTTTATTTCAGATGCTTCTAAAGATACATACATATACATGTGTGTGTGTGTGTGTGTGTGTGTGTGTGTGTGTGTGAGTTGCCGTACATTGTGTCCACAGGCATCATAATTACAGGGTGAGGATCGCTCAGCCACTTCAATAGGAGCTCACTCTGTACTGTATCTCACTCCTTTAGCTTTTATTTCCAAAGAGGAGCGGCTGCTCGTAAAACATCTCATCCTCTGTTTTATGGCATTTACTTAAGAATAGAGAGAGAGGGAGAGAGAGAGGGAGAGAGAGAGAGAGGGAGAGAGACGTTTGTCATTCTGTAGTTGTATGGTGTTTTGTGTTGATCTTCACTTTTAGTTTGTTGGGGAGACGCAGTTTGTCTGAATATACAAACTTGATGTATTTCATATCGTAGCTGAGTTACTTTCGTATGCCGTCCTAGATGAGATATCTGTCCGCTACATGGTCGAGCAGATGGGAATTCCTGTGACTTTGTGCCTCTGTGCATACGCAGGCCATGACGTCATTAGTACAGGGATTTCATAGCAAGAAAACAACTAAAATCAAAAATAGTTTGAAATGAACGCGTGTGAATGAATGATGTGTTTTAGCAGCGAGCAAAGACGTCCTGATGCGCCGTTTCAGAGGACAGACGCGTCCACATTCGAGTCAGATAAAAGTCACTTGTAATTATTAATGTCAGTCGTCATGACACGCATATCTGATCTGACCAAAAATAATCAGAAATGAACAATGTGGTTTGTGATGTGACCACAGCTTTAGTTCATGTATATTCAGACACACACACACACACACACACACACACACACACACACACACACACATAATCAGTCTGGGAACTGATCAGATTCCTGCTGTTAGACGTCTGATAATAAATGAGTCTAAAGTGCACTTTCTTTGGCTTTGAATAGCGTGCGGATGTCCCAGTGTTGTGTGTGTGTTTGTTTTTCTGGTGGATGTTTTTTTTTTTTTTTTTTTGGGGGG
>JAQMYG010000007.1:28023256-28036567 GCA_030014215.1 Clariallabes teugelsi
GTCTCTTTGTCTGTCTCTATCTCTGTCTGTCTGTCTTTCTGTCTTGTCTACCTGCCTGTCTGCCTCTCTGTCTGTCTGTCTCTCTGTCTGTCTACCTGCCTGCCTGTCTGTCTGTCTGTCTCTCTGTCTGTCTACCTGCCTGCCTGTCTGCCTCTCTGTCTGTCTCTATCTCTGTCTGCCTGTCTGTCTCTATCTCTGTCTGTCTGCCTGTCTGCCTGTCTGAGGGGGAGAGCTGGATGGAGTGATGGACTAATTGTGTTTTGTAAAGTGGGTCTCTGCTCGTCCACAGCAGGGACTGGGCTGGTTTTAAGCTCCCCTGTGCTGTTCTGAGGATGAGAGACGTGTCAGATTTGTAGGTCAGGCTGCAGGGGTTGTTGTCAGGCAGACTCGCAGCAGTACACGTGGTTTTGTTCTGGTGGTTTCATACTGAGCTGATGTGTGAAATTACAGTTCAGCTTGTTTACTTCACACACACACACACACACACACGCACACGCACACACATATATGTTTAAACACTGTGTTTATCAGTGTTTATGAGTCTTTATGAATCTTTATGAATCTTCCATCGGTCCTCATCAGTCTTTCCTCACTTTGCAAAAATCCTTATTGCTGCTTTCTCACATGCGAACTGAAATAGGATGAAATCTTAATTAAGCGTGAGCTTTAGAGAGCGCTGTATCGGGTCATGTGATGTGCCGTGATCCTCTCGCCTCATGAATCTGGAGTTTTAACCCCGATTCCCCGCGTCTCCGCCGTCTGGAGGGATGTGTCCTTATCTCAGCCTTATCCAGGGACGTCAAGGAGGAAGTGGGCAGAATTGGCTCCTATTAAGCACACACACACACACACACACACACACACACACACACACACACACACACACGTGCGCGTACAGTTCCCTCACGCATGCCACACGCGGCTGTAAATCGTTGTAGGTCACTCAGCACGTCTCCTCCCTCCATTTTGGGAAACGAGAGCTTCTGGGGAAATTTCGCCCTAGAAAAGAAATAATTATCAGCTCTGACTGATTCACATTTATTATCAAGATGCTGAGTTAAGAGGAGGATCAGAGAGAGATGGAGACAGAGAGAGACAAAAGGAGACAGACAGAGAGATGAGAGACAGACAGAGGACAGAGAGAGACAGGACGTGTAAACGCCATCATTAGGTGGTAAGTTGGTACTACTTCCGGTCTTAAATAAAGCTGTCTTGCTGCACTGGGAGGCAGACAGACAGACACGGAGAGTGAGACAGGACAGGTAGACTCCATCATCACCTGGGTTACACTCTACTCCTTCCTGTCTCAGGTAGAGCTGTCTCACTGCACCGGAGTCTGGGCGTGATCTGGAGGAGTCTCCCAGCGCGGGACAGTCATGGAGAAGGTGAGACGCTTTCCTCGTGTTCCTCTGATGGAGGTTTTGCTTGTGTATTTGCATGTCTTTGTTTTTCAGGTTGATGAACTGAAACTAAGGTGTGGTGTTGTTTTTCTGTCATGTGTCACTGCTAAGATACACAACTCGAGTTCGAGAACAGCTGAACTGATTTCTGACCCTGATTGGTTCAGGAGGTGTTGATTAATTCTCTGTAACAGCAGCACTGACAGTCGTGCAGATGATACACAGTCGACGCGCCACCGATAATAAACAGATTAGAAACTTGTGTAATTGTTAATATGGTGAAGTTTTCTGTAAGGAGAGGTGTGTGTGTGTGTGTGTGTGTGTGTGTGACATCAGTGTAAGAAAGGAGTCCTGACGCTGTGTAACAGTCAGAGGTTCTCCCACATCTTCAGCAGCACAGAGGAGTTTACGCTGCTTTGCGGTTTCTCAGTCACATGACACGCTGTGAGTTTGATCTTATTAACTATGAGATAGAGTGAGGCGAGGCGAGGCGAGGCAGGTGAGTGTTTATAGCTGCTGTAACGTCACTGGAACAGGAACGCACAGCAACATGCATACTGTATAACTATAATCAGATTAAAACTGACAACGGATTAATCAACCAGAACAGACTGTCAGTGCTGGTGTGAGAGAAATAAAACACCAAAATTAGGATTAGAAACATAATCAGCCTGTAACAGCTGTAACAGTAACACTAGTGTGTGTACGGGTGAGTGCAGGGAGTCCCGACTTACAGACGAGTTCTGTTCCGAGTTATAGAGAGTCCTGTAAGTCCAATTTGTTCTTAAGTCCAACAAAGTGAGTCTTATTATTAATATACCAGACTTTAGACATTTTATACATTCACTTACACGCTGAAATTATTGTATATAATTGTAAATATTGTTGTGTTTATTTTTTGTACAATACACGTTCGTTTGTTTCTGCAGAAATTCATAACTCGAAAGTTCATAAGTTGGGGACGAGCTGTAGTTTGCTGTAACAGCGCCACCCTGTCATGGTCTAATCCTGAAGTGAAATACAGTAGATTGTCGCTGTGTATATACAGTATGTCACTGGAGCTTTATATACAGCTTATACAGTACACCTGCTTTACCCCTTTAGCTCCGCCCACCTGAGATGATGTATTAATAACGTATGAATAATGTATGAATGATGATGCATTTCTATGTCAGACACATTAAGCCCTGGTTTATCTGATGGAGTCGAGGCATAAAGTCGTCCTCAGTAAAAATGCCGTAATGTCTGCTGGGACGCTTTAAACTCCAGCTCCAGGAATAGCATCCGCGCTCTGACCCGTGTGTTGTTCCACTTCTCGTCCTCTGTGTTTGTCCTTTCAGTGCTGTTCTGAATGTCCGGAGCCGCGACTCGCCCAGAGTTTGTGCACCTTCTGCAACAAGTGGCTGTGTTTCCAATGTACGGACCTGCACCAGCACGAGAGAGCGTTAGCGCCCGCCCCGCCCGAGTCGCGGCATCACCCGAGCTCCAGCAGTCCCACAGCGCCGCCGGAGCCAGGCATGTTCCTCTCTTCCTCTCTTATTTATCACCTCATCTGTACATCTGGGTTCATTACTGCAGATTTAAGGACAGGTTCATGAAAATCTTCACTGTATGAAGCACAAGTTTAAAGGTTTTGTACATTAAAGAGAATCATCTCGTCCAAGCTGGCGCGTTTAACACATTATTGGATTGTGTTTTATACATGACACTGCTCAGGAATGTAGGACTTATTTGTTGTAAAGACTTCATTTCCTGTGTACAGGTTATAACCAGCACTCGACAAACGCTTGATTTTGAATTGATTGCAAAGAAGGAAGGTAGTTTTTGGTCCATGTTGTAATGATGTCATCTGATTCACGTCCTGCGTCCTGTCGAGGTCATGTTCAGAGGCTTCACCTCGCTCTGAAGTGGAGGAGTGTGTGTGTGTGTGTGTGTGTGTGTGTGTGTGTGTGTGTGAGAGAGAGAGCTACACACTGCTCTGAGTAAATACTGATATGCTGCCAAGTCTCTCTATCAGGACTGAAGCTCGAGGTCAGGATTAGAATCGAGTGGATCAGAAATGACGACATGTTGGAGTTAAAACGTCTTGAACGCTCTCACAATTGTAGAACATTTTACATTCAAAGATTACATTAAACCACAGATAAGATTATTAAACCTATTTTTGTTCTAATTTTAAGCTTAAACTAGTTTTGTTGTCAAAAGTGGGACTTTTGATTGTACAGAATAACAACACAGTCCTGAGAGTAAAAACTCCCTTTGTGTCTCTATATAATCCGCTGATACACTAATGCACTTATTCCAGTGTTTCACTAGAGCTTGGACACCATCAAGGTAGAAAGTTCTCTCAGAACACCGGAGCTGTGATCGGACTGTCTGCTTTATGTCCGGAACGTCGGCCTCCCAGGAACTCCTTTATTGTCCCAAACATGTGTAAATGTCTTGGAGTGAAGTCAGGACTGTACGAGGGGGCGTGGCAATAACTCCCACCCGAGTTCCTGTAATGTGTGAGTGGTGTTGGTGAATGAGTGTGTGTACAGTTCACACACACAGATGTGTCTCTTCTGATTTTCGAGGATCAGGTGTTCCACTCTCTGAATGTTCACGTGAACGACTGCAGTGTTCTCCGAGCCATCTCGGGCGGGGTCGTCATTCACAGACGTACAGACTGAGAGTCTCATCACCGCACTGTGACTGAAGTCTCCTGTAAATGTCAATCACTTTTACACCTTCATTCACCAGAAACTTTAACACAAGTCCCAGTTTGACTCGAACGTCTCTTAAATCTTGATAATTTTAATCATTTATGTCTATAAAGAAGCAGAATGTTGTGTTATTAGAATAAGAGCAGTTAAATCTTATAATTATTAAATCGTGTCTTGTGAAATGCCTGGTGATCCTCTTCTGGTAGTCACCATGTAAACGTTACCAGTAGGTTAATGACTTTATACGACCTTCCGAATGCATCCGGTGATTTGCATAACTTGCAGACGAGGTCAGATGCAGACGAGTGTCGATTCAACGGTGAAAACTCACAGATCTTTTAGAACCGTCACCTGCGCAGCTCAATTATAATTCACTTTAGAGTAAAGGTTCAGGGATTATAATAACCAATAATAATTATTATAATAACACTGGACTTTGTTGGAAAGCAGCTTCATGATTTGATATGAACTGGTATAAATCTAGAGCTGTATCTGTTTGTAACCTACAGCTGTAAACTGTAGGTTGTTTCTCAGACTAAATCCCGTCCTTACACTCTCACTGACTACAGGTGGCGCTCTTCTCTAGGCGTGGTCCTGCAGTAATCTTTACATCCTTAACGGTTTAATGGTTTGGAGACTGTACTGTAGCAGAGGTGTGTGTGTGTGTGTGTGTGTGTGTGTGTGTGTGTGTGTGTGTGTGATCTCTCGTTGGTCTCCCTGATGCTGTCTGGAGGTCACATGACACTTTATTAACAAAGAGATTGTTATCGCTCTGTTGTTCAGTGACTGGCTGCACGAGGGGGTGAATACTTATGCAGTGAGAACTTTTATGTTTGTGATTGATTGCCCCCTCACACACTTGAGTTATTTTGTGTTGATTTATGACAGAGAATTTAACAATTACATCCCATTTTATTTTCTGACTGTAACACTACAGAATGTGGAAGAGTTCACAGAGGGGTGTGAATACTTATGCACCCAGTATTGGGTCACTATCTCATCGTTTTCGTCTCCTCCCCGCTCTCTCTCTCTCTCTCTCTCTCTCTCTCTCTCTCTCTCTGTGCAGAGCCGAACACGGTGTTTAATCTGTTCTCAGTAAAAGCTATGATTAATGATCTCTCTGTAGAGCTTTATGTATTTTTCGCTCTGACCCAGTTTCTGAAAGCGGTGCTGGCTCAGCGCAGAGCCGGAGCTCGGACCGAGCCAGTCCGATCTCCAGTCCGATCTCCAGTCCGATCTCCAGTCCGATCTCCAGTGCACAGGGAGTGTGTTGTGTTTGGCCTGGTGTGTTCCGGTGCTGAGAGGGAGAGAGAGAAGGAGAGAAAGAGAGACAGCGAGAGAAGGAGAGAGAGAGAGAGAGAGCGACAGAGAGAGAGAGAGAGAGACAGACAGAGAGAGAGAAAGAGACAGACGGAGAGAGAGAGAAAGAGAGACAGAGAGAGAAGGAGAGAGAGAGAGAGAGAAGGAGAGAGAGAGAGACAGAGAGAGACAGAGAGAGAGAGAGAGAGAACCTGAATGTAATACCAGATCGTAACCTGAATGTTCCTAACTAACTAAAAAAAAAAAAAATAAATAAAAAAAATAATAATAATAATTGTATATCACTACTGTTCAGATAGTTGTTGTTATTGTTGGTAATATTGATGTTATATATATTTTATTATATATGTTATTTTATTTATTTATTATTATTATTATTTTTTTTAATTATTAATATTTTATTTGTATTTATTTATTTTGTGGGGGGAGGGGCTGTTTTGTTTATGTCTACCTAATATGATATTCTTTCATATCTAATATGTTTTTAATGTTTATATAGGTTTATAAATTCAGATTGATGTTATTTATAATGTAATTAATGCTTTCTAATGGCTTTGGCAACAATGTAATACTTTTGTTAACATTCATGCCAGTAAAGCTCTTCTGAACTGAACTGAGAAAGAGAGAGAGAGAGAGAGACAGACAGAGAGAAAGACAGAACGAAAGAGAGAGAGGGAGAGAGAGAGAGAGAGAGACAGAGAGGGAGAGAGAGAGAGAGAGAGACAGAGAGGGAGAGGGAGAGAGAGAGAATAGCAGCAGCTGAAGGTGAGAAAGTGCAGCTCTGATGTACAGGATGTGGTCAGTAGCAGAGCTCTGAGGCTGACTTTTCTCGTCGCTCATAGAGTGTGTGGTCTGTGTGTGTGTGTGTGTGTGTGTGTGAGAACATGCTTGTCTCTGCTCCAGACTGAGAGCATGGTGAACGTTAGCTTGCTAGTCGTCCTGATTGGCAGGCAGCACATTAAAGCTGGCAGGTTTGGCGAGTCGAGCCGCGGGGTCTACTGGGGTCGGAGAGAGACGCTCACTGTGACTCGGGTCACTTCAGGACAAGGACGAGAAAATCATTCAGCATCACGTCCTTGTTTATTTCACTCTGACCTGAACAGTCAAGCAGCTTATTTACTTGTATTTACTTGTATTTTACACACTCACTGTGTCTCCCTGTTACCATGGAAACCAACTAACTCTGTGTATTATTGCTCACTAGAGACGAAGATCACGTCATGAAAAATCACATTGTAATGAAATCAACAGTCTGGTCCATAATTATTGGCACCCTATGTAAGAGTGAACAGTTGTATGGTAATAGATAGTTAAGGTCTAAGATAACGCACGCTTGCGTACAGAGAAGATGTGTAGTGTGTAACATCTCTGCAAAAGCACCGGGTTTAAAATTAACGGCACCCCAGTTAATATTTATTAAAGCTCACCACAAAGAGAGAAACAACACTGAGTCATTTCCTGTGATGCCTCGGGAGATTACAGCCGCAGGCCACCCTACATACACAGCAGTTTATTCTATTTGATATTCTCAGCATTGTGTGTGTGTGTGTGTGTGTGTGTGTGTGTGTGTGTGAGAGAGAGAGGGGATTATTGTTTTTTTTTTATTCAGTAACTGACATGGTCATTGCTGAGAATGTACTTTGCGTCTCACTGGTTGATCCAGAAGCCGCTTTTCTGTTGATCTGGATGTGAATTCTGGCTCATTAATTCATCTAACCACCTGGCAGAGGCAACCTGGTTTCTGACTCTACTGATTCCACATTTTAAAATCTGGAGCTTTTCTCTTTGATTCGGTTCCTTTCTGCACCACATGCTGATGGTGTTCATTAGACCACAGGAACATGGTTCTGTCTCCGGTAAGGTTACTACAGTTCAGGAGCTTTATGTTGTTTTTGTGTGTGTGTGATTTTTGTATCCCTTATCTGACTTACACAGGTTGACAACAGTTTGTATATTTTGTGTTGGGTGCCAATAGTTTTGGACTTGGCTGTACAGTGAGTGTGTGTTAATAAGCCTGCTCACACCGTCTGATGTTGTACCATTTTGAAATGCATGTCACCTAATTACCCCGTCTCCTGTCGTCTCGTGTGTCTCAGGTTCGGCTTGTTGTGGTCGTGCGGTTGTCATGTGTCCCCTCCATAAACAGGAGCTGCTGGAGCTCTTCTGTGAGACGTGTGACCTTCTGGCCTGCAGCATCTGCCACCTGTCTGCACACAAGGACCATCGGTGAGCGCGGAGGACATTAAAACTCACACACAAAGTCAGGAAATGACACAAATATCCGTGGAACTCAAACACACACACACACACACACACACACACACACACACACACAGGTCTTCATCATCCAGATCTTTTAGAAATACATTTGCTGAAAGCCTTGAGGATGTTGTTCTGTCTCATCTCGGAGGGTTGAGTTTATGAAGTAGATCTGAATGTTCTTAAGGTTCTAGGGTGGTCCTGATCTCCAGCCTGATTTACTGCAGAACCTGTTAGACCTATCATTTGGCAATAATAATTAAAACACTTAATTAATCTCGATTTGCTTTGGTCCGCAGGCTGGTCCATGTTGGCAAGGCTTTACAGGATCAGCGCTGGCTTCTGGAGAACCTGATGGCTCGGGTGGAGGAGAAGAGATCAGCTGTGGAGAACACCGCCAAGCAGATTCAGGGCAGGTGAGGGTCAGGACCACGGACGACTTTTAAACACCAGCACATGTTTTCTTTAGTCTCGATACATCTGAGCTCCTCATCTGACACAAACCTGGAGCTTCTCACACTGGAGGCTCCGACGACGTGATAGACAGATACAGTTTCACTTACAGATACACAGCAGCACTGAAAGTCATCCATCAGTCAGTAATTCCACCAGATAATGCAGCAGACCTTCAGGCTGTCCATCCATCAGCATCTAATCAACACCACGTCAAATCCAGAGCCTGAGTTTAACGTTAATGAGGAGGAACGTCTCAGGATCACCCTCCATATCCACACCGTCACATCCTGACGTTCCTCCTCCATCTGGTGTTCATTCCTCTCCTGTGTTTTATTTTTTACAGACTACACAGCGTAAAGATCACACAGAGGAAGGCTGAGAACCAGATTAAAATGGCCAAGATGATAATGATGAACGAGCTGAACAAGCGGGCCAACCTATTAATAGAGCAACTGGAGGTAATTACTTTCTCCTCCATTTTCTTCTCTTTGTCTTCTCCTCTCGGAGCGCACAGCTGACCGTGGACGTAGATGGAGCGTGCAGAAGATCATGTCATCCTTGTTTAATGTTGCATGAAAGCAGAGGTATATTCAGTACTATTTTGGTTTTTGGCTGCATGAGTGTCTTTGTCTCCGTACAGAGCATCTCCAGCGGGTTTAAGCAGCATCTGGAGGACCAGCTGCAGGGGGCGATAGAGCTCTGTAGCCAGCTGGAGCACGTGCAGAACTTCATCACCTGGGCGGTGGCACATCACAGGAGGAACCCGCTGCTGTTCAGCAAAGAACTGGTACGATTAAAGGGCTTGGAGAGAGAAATGTAATCACATGTCGGGGAAAACGTGACATGCGGGACACACGTGTGACCTGAGGACAAGGCGGTGCCACGCCCTGAGGCACAGCTGTCCTTATCTTGGAGAGCTCGGGGTGCATGGAGGGATACACCCTGGTTTGAGGTTTGGGTGGGATGACAACTCACTACAGGGCACACACGCACACACACACACACACACACACGCACACGCACACACACATACACACACACACACACACACACACACACACACACTCTATGAGCAATTCAGAAACACCAGTCAGTATACACTGCATGTGTTAGGACCCTGAGGAAACCCTTGGGAGACCGGGCATGCAAACTCCACACACACACACACACACGCGCACCCACCCACACACACACACAAAGAGCAGAGGAGAGAGTTGAACCGTTATTTTATTTAAGCTCATTTCTTCAGCCTGTTATTTGTTTATTTATTTTTTGTTTATTTATTAGGCAGCACGGTGGTGTAGTGGTTAGCACTGTCGCCTCGCACCTCCAGGGTCTGGGTTTGATTCCCGTCTCTGTGTGCATGGAGTGTGCATGTTCTCTCACAGTAGGCCAACTTAGGCTAATTGGCGTTCCCAAATTGCCTGTAGTGTGTGTGTGTGTGTGTGTGTGCCCTGCGATGGATTGGCACCTGCCCAGGGTGTACCCCGGCTCATGCCCTAAGTCTCCTGGGATAGGCTCCGCCCCCTACAACCCTGAATACAGGATTAAGTGGTATAGACGATGAGTGTTTATTTATTTTATACAATAGACTAACACAGATATCCACAAAACAATCCATTATTAATAAAAAGAAGATTTTAAACGCTTTTCACTTTCACCCGTGTCACACTCATGATGCGCTGAAATGCAGTCACCGTCACTACCCTCACTTACACTCCGGGGTTATAATCAGAGAAGTGGAGAAAGCCGAGAAATGGATTTAAATGGAGGCTTAATTATGCGCATAATTAATTAATAAAAAAAACATTATGTGCTTTATAGTTTCTCATCAGTTTCTTTGTTCCTGCTGCGTTAAACCCCTAATCGTTTGGCTTTTTGGGATTATAAGTAAACATGATAAAGTAATAACTGAATATGGCTAAACAATACTAACAGCAGGATAAACATTCGGTACACTGCATTTATCCTGATGTTCTCCTCCTCATTCATCCTGAAGTTCTCCTCCTCATTTATCCTGATGTTCTCCTCCTCATTTATCCTGAAGTTCTCCTCCTCATTTATCTTGATGTTCTCCTCCTCATTCATCCTGATGTTCTCCTCCTCATTTATCCTGAAGTTCTCCTCCTCATTTATCCTGAAGTTCTCCTCCTCATTCATCCTGATGTTCTCCTCCTCATTTATCCTGAAGTTCTCCTCCTCATTTATCCTGAAGTTCTCCTCCTCATTTATCCTGATGTTCTCCTCCTCATTCATTCTGATGTTCTCCTCCTCATTTATCCTGAAGTTCTCCTCCTCATTTATCCTGATGTTCTCTTCCTCATTTATCCTGAAGTTCTCCTCCTTATTCATTCTGACATTCTCATCCTTATTCCTCCTGATGTTCTCATCCTTATTCCTCCTGACGTTCTCCTCATCCTTTAAACATGATAAAGTAATAACTCAATATGGCTAAACAATACTAACAGCAGGATAAACATTCGGTACACGGCATTTGTCTTGATGTTCTCCTCCTCATTTTTCCTAATGTTTCTTTTCCTCAATCATCCTGATGTTCTTCTCCTCATTCCTCCTGACGTTCTCCGTATCATTTATCCTGACGTTCTCATCCTTATTCCTCCTGACGTTCTCCTCATCATTTATCCTGACGTTCTCATCCTCATTCATCCTGAAGTTCTCCTCCTCATTCATCCTGATGTTCTCCTCCTCATTCATCCTGATGTTCTCCTCCTCATTCATCCTGACGTTCTTCTCCTCATTTATCCTGATGTTCTCCACCTCATTTATCATGATGGACGTTCACTCCAGCACTGCAGTGACGCTTTTGCTATTCAGTGTGGCGTGTTGTTCTCACGTCAATAATCGACTCGCTGCACCGTTTGTGTATTGCGTTTCACGTTTCCCTCCAGAGTGACCGTTTTTTCCCTCTGACTCGGATCCGGAACTTTACACGAAAGCGCCGCATGAAGTATGTAGTAGAGCATTTTATCAGATGTACTGGGTCTCTGTCAGAGTGTACGAGTATAAAATCTTAGCATGTTAGTGAAATATTCTTGAATCTCTAATTTCTCAAAACTAACATTATAACAAACCAGATATAAGATTATTAAACTTATTTCTAGCCAAATGTTACTGAAATTATGAGCTAAAGTGTCTCGTTCTATTGACAGATCATTCAGCTAGTTTAAAATTTTTATTTTCCAACAAACTGATCTGTCAATTAAACAAGATGTTTTTGCTTGTAATTTTAGTAACATTTGACTAGAAAAAATCTTAAGAATCTAATGTTTGTTTAGTTTGTAATCTTATTTTGAGAAATTATAGACAGGTTTGTTGAGATTCATGTACAGTATATTTCACTTTCTGTCGTTCTTTGCAGCGCATCACCTGCGTGTAACGCCGCTTTGTTTTAAATCATTAAAAATGTCCTGCGTGTGAAATGAAAAGTTTAATTTCAGGAAGTGAAACGTGTGAGTTGCGTCTGTGTTTAGTTCTGGTCGTCTTTATTAAGTGATATTCTGTAACTGTGATTCTTCAGATCGCTCTTCAGATGCAGCAGCTCCTGGAGCCGCTGATCCACTCCGAGACCTGGGCTCCTCTCAAGATCAAGTTCAACTGGGACGCCAGCTTCTGGACCAAACAGATCTCCACTCTGGGTGAGTAGAACAACAAACAACAAACAAACTCAAATGCAGTAAACAAAACACGGTTATTTGTTTATTTGTTTATTTGCGCGGCCTGCGCGGCCAGACCTTCTCCGCGTGTTGGTTTTGTTTGTCCTCACGTTCACAAAACTCAGTTAATTTTAAATCCTATTAAGATTTGTAATAAACATTTGAATCTCTCCAGAAGCGATCAGCTGAAACACACATACAGTTTGTGAAGAAGTCGGTTCATCAGTGATGAAGGAATTGGTTGAAGCTTCATTCAGTGCCAGCACATAACCTAAAGTCAGGACAGAGACGCTGCGTCCTTTAACATGTCACACATCTGGACGTTTGCAGCTTCATCGTTCTCTTTGTGTTTGTGTTTTAACTCTGTAGGTCAGCTGAGTGTTGAGGGAGGGAGTCGCGCGTACACCGAGGGCGTGGCCCGGCCCGCCATCCTGAGACCTCAGCCTGTCCCCTGCGTGTCCGTGCCGTCTCTGTGTTATCCGCTCCGAGAGACAGACTGCAGCTACCAGTCCTTCTGCCAACACCAGCTCTGCTGCCTGCACTGCCGACCGGCTCCGTCCGTCCCTCTGGAGAAGTACCCGCACCCCCTGGACAAGTATTCGGTACCGCACACTCAGGAACCCAGCTGCAGTTCCCCTCCGAGCCTGCAGCGGCACTGGGATGCTGACGCCGCGGCCCAAGCTCACCCGTCCCAGAATTCCACGCGGGCCGAGTCAGCGCAGCGGAGCCCGGCTCCTGAGACGCCGAGCGAGTTCCAGCCCTGGAGCGGCCGAGAGTGTCCCGCAGATCAGCTCGAAGATCCTCCGGACGTGGACAGCGGCGAGGAGCGGCGTGTCTCAGCACAGACAGACGAGGACGGGGTGAGTAGACGGAGGGGTCAGAGATGTGTGTGTGTGTGTGTGTGTGTGTGTGTGTGTGTGTGTGTGTGTGTTTGCTTCAAGCTCTGCAGCGCCTGCACCACTAACCACAGCCTCCATCCAGCCGCTGCAGGTCTCTCTCTCTCTGCAAAGTTCACACCTCGACCACACGGCTTAGCCTCCTCACGCCACACACACAAACAAACACACACACACACAAACACACACACACACACACACACACACACACACATAAACACACACACAGCAGCTTCGTTCACACTCTCGTATGGACCACACCTCCGCTCTCTCACGCTGGCTCTCTCTCTCTCTGCACACTCCACCTGAAACATCATCACAGAGAGAGAGAGAGATCATGAGAGAGAGGGAAATAAAGACAAAGTGAGTGAGTGAAAAGAGCGAGAGAGAACGAGAGGAAGTGTGTGTGTGTGTGTGTGTGAGTTTGAGAGAGAGAACACTGAATCAGTTTTTTTATAAAGCTTGTTTGTTTAATGCATTTTCACCGTCACTTCTGCTTAGAGATATCACCTTCATATCACACACACACACACACACACACACACACACACACACACACACACAGAGTATGCCAGGCTGACCACTGTAACACTTTGTCCAT
>JAQMYG010000007.1:28081948-28103213 GCA_030014215.1 Clariallabes teugelsi
TCGACACGAACTCCCCCCAAATACTAACTCGACATGAACTCCCCCCAAATACTAACTCGACATAAACTCCACCCAAATACTAACTCGACATAAACTCCACCCAAATACTAACTCGACACGAACTCCCCCAAAATACTAACTCGACACGAACTCCCCCCAAATACTAACTCGACATAAACTCCACCCAAATACTAACCCGACACGACTAAATTATTTTATGTATAACAAATAAGATCAAAGAAATCCGGAACACTTTTACAGACAGAATAACTAAAGTATCCCCATAATGTCTATCTGACCTTTAATTCAGAGGAAATCCAAAAACCTAAACATGTTAAATGAAACGCGCTGAGTGTAATGAAGTAGAGTGATGTGTGTTTTGTTTTTTTTACCTAGCTCTTCATTTTATACACAGGAACAAATCCGTTATCATGAAAATGTACTGTCTATAATTTGGCGCTCTGTTGTTCCACCTCTCCCTCAGCTGTATTTTATTCCAGACAAATATCTGATCGTCACATCACACCATTTTGTCCTAATATTAATCAGAAATGTCCCACTGTATCACTGCAGAGAAAGAAGAAATCCTGCTCTTCCTCATCCAGTGGCGTGAAGAAGAACAGCTCTGCGCTGAAGACGCACTGTCGTCTCAGTTTGTGCTCGGTGCAGGTCGGTTCTCCTCCACACTCAGAACCAGCTTTAGATCTCATAAACATTTAAGCAGCATTTACTTGTAAACTGAGTGAGTTTATAACGCAAGTGAACACATTGCAAAGTTAAACATATAAATTCACCACTAGATGGCGCCAGCATCACCAGCATCAATCTGAGGAGTGTGAACCTCTTGTCTTTTCTCTGCAGTCCTACACAGGTAACAGCCAGATGAGCACAAAACACCACAAGCAAGAGAGCGTCAGTAAGGCCTCCTCTCCCAAACCATTCACACCAGTGGATAGCCCCGCCCCCTTCTCCACAGGCCACTCCCAAATCTCACTGCAAGAACAGAGAAGATCAGGTAGGCAACGCACACCTTAGAGTCCGGTGGAGGAAACGCCACACCTGCCAGAGCGTCTGTCTTTGATCCGTCTTTGATCTTTGGAGAACTTTTACAGGAGACACTGATTGAACCTTAAACTTGAAAAGCTCTTTGAAAAAAATCAGCTCTCTGATGCTTCAGGTTTGTGGATTTAAGACTATTTAAAGACTGTGTTAGAACCGGCTTGTGTTTGACTCGAGTGTCGTCTGCTTTACACATCCTGGGAAAGATTTTTAATTTAAATGTTTTGCTCAAAAGTCCCCAAAAAAACTTGTATTTCTTAACAGGGTTTCAGGGTTTGATACGTGTAGTAGTGTTTAATCACATTCACGCCTCACATAAACAAACACCACAACACAACCAAGCATTATTAACGCCGTAAATGCTAATTTAAATAGTTTCAAAAAGTTGCCAAATCTCTTCTGTAAATAAGTTATGATTTTATTTTATCAATAAACTGAAAAAAGTCTATGTTGTGCTTGAGAAGAGCTGTAGTTTTATTTTACCTTCATAAACTTTATTCACTGATTCTTCTCCGTCCTGGGAACACCGGATGTGAGGCGGGAATATTCCCGGGATGGGACACCACACGCACACACACACACACACACACACACACACACACACACGTCTCAATACCACTGTGACGCCGGACTTAAGTGTCGTTCGTCCCATATTTAATTAAAAGTATTAAAATAAAAGCATCAGGACGGTGATGTGATTAAAGATTCCAGGCAGTGATGACAGACCTGCAGTGGTGTGACAGCCGGAAAAGCACAAGACTGAGAATGAGAGTGAATTGGAGTGTAATCTTGTTTAGACGTGCAGCAGGGATCCGCTATAAACACGCAGCACTCGAGCGCTAGGCTTCAGGACGGAGAGGAAATAATCCTTAGTATGGATACGATATTAAACTCACCAAGCAGAACTCACTGAGGCCGGGTTAGAATCCTATTTACATCCAGTGGTGTGTGTGTGTGTGTGTGTGTGTACTGTATATGAAACACACAGCCTTCTCCTCCTCCTCCTCCTCCTCGGTGTAGTTTTACAGCAGTCACACTCGGGTCCGAGAGCGTCTGGGCGAGGTGGTCAGAGACTGACTCGACTCTGAATCAGACGCGCTGTGTGTTTTGTAGATTCCTATGCGAGCGGCTGAACCGATCCAAAGCACCGAGCTGTAGCGCTGCAGGAACGCTGTGTGTTCTAGAGAAAATAAACACACAGACTGTATAAAACTGACTATTTACTCGTAATTCCTTCACGCACTACAGTAGATGCAGACGTGTGCGCTTTTCTCTGTGTTTTGAACCGGTGAGAGAGTTTTACGAGGCCGTCTCCAGCCTTACGCACACCGCAGACAACTATTTATTTTAGATTTTTGATTGATTTAATCTGCAGCAGTCAGATGCTCAGGTTCTAATACTCAGCCATCTCCAATGCACTAATGATAACTGTTCTCATTATTAAAGAGAGACGCTTCAAAGAGTTTATTTTTATCCATTTAATGTTGTGGAACATCAGTTCTCACAAACACACGATTACACATTATTTTTTAATCTGTTATCATTAACAAAGCTTGCGCTGTAAACATCCCTGTAAATTAAATGTTTCTATGGAAACGATACTGAACGCATTGGAATCAGAACGAACGCATTGCTATAAACCTGCACTACTGTCTGAGCTGCTGTTAGAGAGAATTAATCAACACCTTCTGACCAATCAGAGCGCAGGACTCAGCAGTGTGGGTGAAATGTATTACTTTATAATAATCTTTAGGGAGATATTGTAGCGGTTAGCGCTGTCTCCTCGGGCGTTGGGGTTCGAATCTGGCCTTTGCCCTCTGTGTGGGCGGAGTCTGTATGTTCTCCACATGCTTGGTGGGTTTCCTCTGAGGACTCCAGTTTTCTCCCACAGGCCAAAGACATGTGCTGATTGGTGTTTCTGAATTGCCACAAAGTCTGTGCGTGCGTGCGTGTGTGTGTGATCAGTGATGGGTGGCATCCCAGCCTGGGTGTATCCCACCTTATGCCCCCCCTCCCCTTTATACTAATATAAACTTCATGAAGTGCGACTCTGTTGTGGCAGAACCACAGGGTGGCGCTATAAAGAGACCCTCACTCAGTACAGATTAGAGAGATGGCAGAGACTAGCGTCTGTTGCTCATGTTTGATGGATTGCGTCATTAAATAATTACAATGTATGAGTGTGTGTGTGTGTGTGTGTGTGTGTGTGTGTCTCACCTGAACATGATGAATCATCTCAATAACTCCTCATCTAGGAGCTCAGCATTTCTTGTTTACGGTGAACACACCGCTCTCCGAGTGCAGCCCGGAATTTCAGGCAGAACTGGAGGAGATAAGCGAGATTGATTCGGTTTGGAACGCCTCGATCGGTGTTCAGAGAGAGATCCATTTGCATAAGGTCTGTTTAGATGACCCCGAGTGTGCCTAATGCGCTGTCAGGGGCCCGGATGGGGTTTCAGCATATGGTCTTCATTTTCCCCTGCCAGACGTCTGATTCATTAAAGGAGTGAAAGCGTGAGGAGGAGGCGGGAGGGGGGTGGGGGGGCGTCCCAAAATTCATCTGTCCTGCTGGAATTACAGGAGACGGACCTTCAATAAAACACACCAGATTCCTTCCTTCTATAACATATACTGTACGGCTACGGCTTCCAGAAGTTTTAGGCTTTTCATAGTGTCTCCTGTGCCAGTAGTGTGAGCACTGTGCGCACACACACACACACACACACAGAGCGAGAGGAGCGTAGCGGCTGAAAAAGGCGGCGTTTGTTTGCGAGGCAGAGGAAATTAGAAAGGCGGCCAGTTGGAACAGGGTCCTCGCCTTTCTTCTCTTCTCCAGCTGTACGCACTGACACAGATGGGCGCTGAGGGAGCGAGAGGAGGCCAGGATTAAAACTTGGTGGCTCCTTCCAGATCCTGGAGGTGGAGGTACGGCCTGCGGTGCGACTCCTGAGCGCTGATGTCATCAGAAACAGAGGCAGAGGAGAACGGCGAGCCGCGGCGAGCGCCTGCGTCTCAGTAACCTTAACCGAGACGTCTTTAATGAATCGACTGGCACGCAGAGATCCGGTACCTGCAGTGGGGTCTGTGCGCCTCCTCCATCACCTCCTCCATCACCTCCTCCTCTTAATGCATCCTCACCATGCGGCCCATGACATTGTAGTAATGAGCTAATGTGCTCACAATGTCACTTGCACGTCGCAGGGACGTTATCTGCACTCGCTCATCGCCCTGGCTGATGTCCCTGATCCCCTTCAGCTAGTGTGTGTGTGTGTGTGTGTGTGTGTGTGTCTTTACACTGGGCCACATTTCAACATTTATCACACTGCACACAAACTCATTTATTTGTAAATCTTTCTCAGGAGCGTTTACACCAAAAATATGATTTATATGAAAATCCAGTTAGCGAGCGCGCTTGGTAAGTCACGGATGATTTCTGTTTACCAGCATAACCATCAGAGAACAAAGGAAATCTGGAACTTTAGTAAATCTGGCGGATGTTTATTTCAGTTCAGTTTGGATTTTAAAAAATTTACGCAATATTTCAATAAAGGATAATAAATGAGGCGAGAAAGCGTACAGCAACAACATTCACCCACTTCATCCAAACTTAAGGCCTCTACACAGTGTGTGTGCGAGTGTGTGTGTGTGTGTTTGTATGTGTGTGTGTGCGTACTGTCCATTTATGATTCTTTTGTTTATTTATTAAAGCTAATCCCAGCCTGAAGTACATGTACAGAACAGACGGCACATTCTCAGCGAGCTTCATCAGTTTTCTCGACGCTTCATCGATCTCTCTTCCTCCCTGCACCACTCCTAAAATATTTGCAATTAAACCCAATTAACTCATTTGAATATCAAATTAATTTGCAAACACTTACTGGAGTAAATCCTTTTTTTTTTTTTTTTTTTTTTAATAAGGCTCTCCATTCTGCCTGGATGGTCTGATATCTATTCCCACGTCTGCAGACATTAAACACATTACTCTACGTATTTTAACGGGGAGGTGGCGATTTCCAAGCAATTTTCTGCTAGACTTCATTTTTAATTTATTCATTTTTGCGTTATTGGTCTCTGCGTAACGGCTCGGCAGCAGCCTGATCAACAGGCCTGTTAAAGCTGCGGCGTTGGTGAGCAGCGCAGAGGAACACAGACTTCATTTTAAAAGTGTTTTCTCTCTCAGAAGCGTTCTGTTTGAGCGCTGAGGATGAAACCAAGATGCACGGCTGAATTCCCCCGGAGGAGAACGTTTGATTCCTACAGTAAACCTTTTGATAATTCTGAGAGAGAGAGAGAGAGAGAGAGAGAGAGTGTGAGGGAAGGAAAGAATGAAAAATGTGGTCAACCTTGAATCTCCAGAAATATTTCAATTTTGCGGATGCTGACCATCGAGCCTCGCTGTAAGAACCCCATCCACACAGCAATGCTCCTCTCATCCTCTCCTCTCATCCTTGCACTTATACCCCCAATTCCTGCCCTTCTGCCCCTGAATCTGCCTCTTTCTCTTCAGAATTACTCTATTTAATCCAATATGACTCAAGTTCTTCGGAGCACCAGCGACGAGACGAAATCGGCCTCACGGAAGTGATTTTGTATAACGAGCGTTTCTTAACACAAATCCTGTTTGTTTGGTTTGATTTCTGCCGAGCGTCTAAAGGGTCACGTGAGGAAAAAAAATATGCAGAATATAAAAGTCCTTTTATTGCGAGGTGTGTGCGAGAGTATCCGGGTCAGCGTGAGACGAGTCGCCGCTCGACAGTTTCCAAAATCATATCTGTGGGATGGTTGTTTATAAAAATACTTGCTTTTATTTATTTCTTTGTAAATCAAATAAAAAAAGAACGATTCTCAAGCTGTTAACAAGCATGAGTGAGGGTAGGTTTGTTATACTTCCCGTCTTTTTCTGATGAAACATTATTCGTTTTCGTCTGCGCTGCACTTTGAACACAAAGGTTTTACATAATAATATTTACATAATATTCAACTTTATTAATGATTTCATCTTAGGGTCAATCTAAAACACATGTACATAACATTTTAAGTTATATATCAGAATAGATTTGTGATACTTCTTGTCTTTTTGTCAAAAATCTACTATGTACTTAGTCACAAGACTTCAGTCTCATCTGCGATTAGTTAGATTTTCTCTGTGTGTGTGAAATGTGAGCCAATACTAGAGAAAAAAAAGGATTATTTTGTTATTATTTTCTATTACTTTTTTATTACTTTATTATTACTTTGCTTATCTAGTAATTAAAGTATGGCCCGGAAGTTTATACGAGTCAGTCTGGGTTTTCTGAGGTCGGAGATTTTCTGAGACAAAAAGGGTGATTTGTTTCTTTCATATCTTCAGATCTTTTTTCCCCTTCATGTCTCATTTGGACGTTCGTACATTTTGCTCTGCACATCAAAGTGTCCGAGGGAAGTGTAGAGCTGAGTGCGTCCTGAAAGCACCGTTATTTAATTGTACAGGTAGCTCTTCTTCCTGCCGTACCTGCACCGGTGCCTCCACGGTTAGCTGCGGGGTCTTCACCTTGGGGACCACCGCTCACAGATGTCTCGCCCCTAACCCCAGAACATCTCCTGGTGGCAGGGACGTCTCATCCCATTTCTTAGAGTCAGAAGTGTGCTTTCTCCAGCTCTTCCAACAGTTTCCTTGTTGCCTGGTGCAAACTGGCTTCCTGGAACCTCAAGTCCTTAAACAAGCATGTTGTTGTTGTTGTTGTTGTTGTTGTGGTGTCTCCCACAAAGCCTCTAGCCGCCACCTTTACTAGGAAAGTGGAGCTCTCTGCCCAGGTCCACCTCCATCTTCCAGTCCAGCCCTGGTGTCAGGAGATTCGTTGTTGTTGACTTCTTTGTAGCAGCTGGAGCTGGAGCTGCCTATGAAAGATGATCTTCGGTTGGTTCCCTGATGGATGCTCTTTGTTTGCCCCCAGCGCTGATGGTCCTGCAGACCCCACAGGCTTGCTCTATACTGAGACACTGACAGCGGTAAGGCGTCACAGGTTACCCGATGAGAAAGCTGAGTCGAGCCTGTGTGCAGTTTTCAAATATCTGCCCAGTTGATCACCTGACACATGCCACCTTGCCACGATGTCCAACGCCTCTGCTGCCCCTGCACTCGGTTCTCCTCCCACTCCATTCTAATGGTGGGTGGTTTTAAACTGGCTTTTGCACTGGCCAGTCTTCTGCAATTATGTTTAATGTGTGTGATGTCCAAAGTCCAAGATCAGAACTATATTTATATTTATATTTACAGCATTTGGCAGACAACTTTATCGAGAGCTATTTACAGAAGGACTCGCTAATTCATCTGTTTAAAAACCCTGCTGGGGAAGATTGTGTTGTATAAAAAACACACAAGGTAATAAGCTAAAATACTACTAATAATGGAGATAATTTATCTACAAGCCCTTAGAGGTCGGTGTTTAGACGTGTTTTGTAGACTGTACGTGCCAGAAGAGTCCCGATGCAGGTCTTCCTTATACTCTGAGATGAGAAATGGAGGGAGCAGTGGAGCAGTGCTAGAGGATCGGAGGGAGCAGTGGAGCAGTGTGTGGTGATAAGTGCTCTCAGGTAAGAGGCTGCTGGTCAGTTTTTGGGCTTGGAGGCAACCATCAGTGTTTAAATCTGACACACAGCAGCTACAGGAAGCCAGTGGAGATCTGAGAGTCATCCAATAAGATCTTAGCTGAGATCAAGTCCAAGTCAAGATCGAGACCAAATGAGAGAGACTGAGTTAATGATCTTATCATCTTCTCAATCAAATCTCGTACATCCTGCAGATGTAAACTAAAACTGTAAGCAAAAGAATGTTGACAATTTGGCTTTTTTTTTTTAGGAATTTATTTCGTGAAAGAAGCAGAATTATCTCCCAGTAGAACTAGCCACTTTTTGTTTGCAATGAAATAAGTGTAATAATCTTCTATCTGGTTCATTGTAAACTTATATAAAGAAATTATAGATAGGTGTGGCTAGATTCATGAATATTTTACCTGCTAAGATGTCTTTTTTTTTGCACCAAAGGCCAGACCTTTATAATGTAGTTATCTTTGTGTTGCACCAAGAATTCAGCTGGTTTCTAGAAGACAGAAAAACCTCTTTTGGGCATTTGAAAAGAAACACAACACTAACAACCGCCTGCAGGACCCAGTGTACAAGTCAACACAGAAAACATCTCAAGACTAGCCTTGAGTTCCACATCCCCACCTCCATTGTCTGGAGACCCACCAGAAGAAACTTCAGTAGACAACATGATGCACAGAAGGGGGAAGAGAAGAAGCCTGGCTGATGATGAGGTAGAAGCTGATAAATGGCTGCACACAGGTTCTCACAACCCCTGCAGATGTTAACACGGGTGTACAGAAGCGTGTCCTCGTCTCATCAGAGACTCTCACACACTCCTCGCTGTCACCACGTGGGGGATTCTGGATTGGTCGATTCAGTTTCAATTACACACGGAGCCATTTTTTACAGGAGAGCCCACATCCCACACACCTGCTGACAGAAGACAGACAGATCGACTCTGATACCTGGAGATGTGCTCCTTAACACACTCATGATCTCCTCTGTGACTTGAACTTTTAATCAAACCCTGTGCAGAGGCAAAGCAGCAACCACTGTTAACACAAACACTTACGTTCACACACTCTTAAATCCAGATTTAACCTCACACACGGTCTCAGCTTTACAGAAACCTGCATGTAGATTTATGTTGCTGATGAACAAGAGGTGGTTAGGAACAAGGAACCTTGAGAGGAACCGGACTTCATGTGGAATCTGTCCTCTTCTCTCTGGCTCACTTTATACAGTATATTTCATCCCTGAACCATTATATTTACAGTTTAGGCCTAAAACAGTAAAATTAGTTTAGATATATGATTTAGTAATCTTATATTTGGTTGGTTTTATCTTTATATTAAGGAAATGTCATTACATTAAAATGCATTCAAGATATTTTTACTTTTTGCAGTGTTTACACTTTTCGTGTTTATTTAAATAATTCTTTTGAGTGTGTAAAGCTGCTTTGAAACAATGTCAATTGTTAAAAGCGCTAAACAAATAAAATTGAATTGAATTGAAATACTGAAAATTAGCCAAATTATTTAATTATGTACAGTTTGCAAAACTTAACTGTTTGTTGCCACTTTTCATACAGACCTCTGTAAACTTTTACAGAAAACAAGTAATAATAATAATAATAATAATACAATGTTTTATTATATTTTGTTTTAATTCATTCTTTTTAAACTTAAAAAAAAAAAAAAAAAACTTATTTTATGCTTCTAGATCCTTCTCAATGTGAAGTCCAAAGTTCTGTTCTTTATGTCTCGTTAAAGCTCTGGAGAATCATTTAATCACATAAAAATACACTAAAGATAATCATCATCTGTTTTTAAAGCAGGAAAGTTTTACTTCTACAGTAATTAGATTGAAGAATAAAGGATATTTTTCATTGAAGGCTATTTTATGAAACTTTCTTCCAAAACAAAAGAAATTAATGTACTTTGTTTAAATTCAGAGCGTTATGATTTTTTCCTCTTTAAATCAATTTAAGTGAATAAAGTGTCATTATAACTGTAATGAGGTTTTATTTAAGGAACTTTGCCACGTGTCCCGGAGCAGCTCGTTCTCGGCTCTTTCCTTAAACTAACAACAACCGTGAGCAAATAAAATGTAAAAAGAGATAAAGCAGGTGGAGTCTTTAACACTGCAGCCTCAGTCCTTTAGAGATCGGACCAGTCTGAACATAAACCTGACTATTAACGATCAGACAGACTTAAACAAACCACATGAGGGAAACGCTTCGGTTTTTCTGCTGTTTAGAATCAGATCTTCTTGATGTTCGCTCACAAAGTTTTATAATCTAACTCTCATAAAGTCTTACGTGCTGCAGTGTAGCGTATCACTCCATTCCACTCCATTCCATCCACGTCAGTCTCACAGAAACACATTCACATGCAGCTGAACATCTCCAGCAGAGCTCGGCCACAAGAACACGAGTTATAACATGAGCGTTACGCAGCTCGATGTGTTGGAGTCGCTGAACTCTGAAATCTTCTCCTCCTCTTCTCTGCAAACACACTCTGGCTCTCGGGTCAGGGAGTAACGAGGTCTCGTAACAGGACGTGTGATGTTCAGGGGTTTAATACGTTTACAGCTAAAACGTTCCACATGAAACTGAAAACACATCGCTTCACATCGCGTCGGTGCAGAGCGTTCGGGTTTGACGTGTTGATCTGCAGCAAACCCTTATGACAGAACGTTGATGTAAATGTATGAAAAAGTTTATTTCTCTGAGAGACGCTTGATTGTAATTATATATTTTTGAGAAGAAACTCCTGCTGCTTCACCTGAGACTAAACCATCATGTGAAGGTCACGGTGATGTGAAGAACTCGGGGTGTGAGCTCCTAGCGCTCGCTGTCTGGTTTGTCCTGTAATCATTTCTGGAAAGACGAGTCGCTTGTTCATTTTCTTCATTCTTGCTGAAACTGAGGCCGTTTATATGGAGCACAAATCTACTCTCTCTCTGTCTCTCTCTCTTTCTTTATTTCTGTCTCTCTCTCTGTCTCTCTCTCCACATTATTGGCCATTGTGGCTCGCCGGCCCTGCGTGGGGTGACAGAGTCTGGCTGATGGAGAGACGACAGGAAAGACCTGAGCTGCAATAACACATTATTAGCTTTCCTACAGCTCCCCTGGGTTGGATTTAGACTGGATATCCACCGGCTCTCGCAGGGCCGCGCTCCGCCACAGCACACCGCCACCGTCCAGTCCTCCGCTCCAGTGTTTATTTACACAACATCCTTACCTGACTTCTCATTCTCGAACCAGCTCAATTAGCTGGAGAGGCGATCAGAGCAGTGCGGATCCCTCACTCCTTCCCCGTTTCACTGCTGTTCCTAACACGGCCTCGCCCGCTTTCCTCCTGGACTCAGACGAGTGTAAAGTGGCCAGTCGCGGTACAGACGGAGGAGAGGAGTGCTCTCGGGAGTGAGCGCAAACACACACGGAACAATTTCCTGTGATCTGTACGTGAACAACTTTATGTCAGGAAAGATATTAAGAAATCACGATACATCAACAAGTTTATAGTTTAGAAGTGAAATTAGTACAAAGCTACAGCACTACTGAGTGAGGACAAGCTAATTAGGAGAGTGAGCAAATTATTCTTAATTTAATGTAACACGACTTATTTATAATCGACTCTTTTCTTAAATTTGCCTCTTTATTTAAAGCTTACTTTTTTTGAAACCTGACTCTTCCTAAGTTGATTCTTTTAACATTTGTCTCTTTCTCAATATTCACCCTCTTGCTGAAAGTTGACCCTTTTTTCTAAGTTGAGACTTAGTTGATTAATTTTTTACTTGACTGTTTCATATTTTACTTTTTTCTCCAAAGTTGTTTAGGTCCTTTAGTCCTTTGAAGTCCACTCTTTATTTAAAGTTAACTCTTTTGTTAGTCTTTATATGTAGGTGTCCTGCACTTGAAGTCTGCTGTACATTGAAACTCGGAAGCGAGGTCGTGTTTTGTTGCGATCGTCATGACTGCATGCTTGATGTTCTGACTCTGACTCGGTTCTGGGTTAAGACTCTGTGAAACAAACTAGACTCGTGCTGTCAGAGTAATGTTTCAGCCTGTTAGTCTCCCGTGGGCTCCGTCTCCTGCAGGACAGGACGCTTCATCTCGGGACCTGAGGTTTTTACTCACGTTCACATCACCTTTGCTCAATTATTTTCTTTTTTTTTTAATGTAAAACGTTTCTGCCTCTCATCAGTGGATGGATGAACTTTGCGAGGGATCGATGGTATTGATGATCCATAGATCACGCGACTCAACGAGACTGACATTATAAAAATGAATTCATGGCATTGGGAAAGTCAACATCAGAATATAATCATAACAGGACAGAGTGAATTAAAGCGAATCAATAAGACAATTACGGCGATTGACTCTGTGGGCCGGAGCGCGCTCAGGGGAAAATGAGGAATTGTGTGAAATGGAGAGTTTCTGTATAATGTGGCAGGACATGAGATCCTGTGATTCTGCGTGTTCAGAGATCTAAAGGTTTAATGTTCAGTTTTTGCTTTTGTTTTCAAGAACACGAGAGAGAACGCATTTCTGTCTTTGGAACTGAATTATATCCGGACAATTCTCATTTAATATCTACAATTTTCTCCCAAATAAACCTTTGTAGCTAGCAATGCCTGTTAGCATTTACCGCTAGCCATGCCAATACATGCCTTAGACACTGCAGATGTTCATGGATGTGTTCTTATTGTTCTTATTGTCCTTATTGTCCTTATTGTCCTAGTAACATACTGTTCTATAATATCATTAATGTAATGTTGGAGAATCTTCACCTCACTGACTCATGAACGTGTGTGTGTGTGTGTGTGTGTGTGTGTGTGTGTGTGGGCAGTGCGGAGAATTACTTCAAAGCATGGTGATATATGAGCTTTTGCCTCTCGTCTGTACTCTGGACTTAAACATATTGGAAAAGGATTGTGGGTCGGAGTACAATATATCTGAGAGCGCTGAGGAGACACTGGCATTTGATTGTGTCCTTTGGTGAACTCTGAGTTATTGGCTGGATCTCTGGAGGTTTTAGTTCAGCGCAGGGACGTGTGGTGAGGTGAGACCCAGCGTGATTATACTTCATTACTGCTGCAGTGTGATTTATATACAGTACACAACATTGTGTGTGTGTTGATTATCTTGTGATAATCCTGTGAACGCTTTAGAATCACAATCAGACAGAGCTTTATTACCAAGTATGTTTGCAATAGAGGAATAAAACCCTTTAAAACATTTATTATATTATATTTTATATTATTTATATATTATATTATAAGTTTGTTCTCACTTTTAACCTGCGTTGTTTAATAAGCTCCAAGATTAGAGCAATTTTTGGTAATAATGTGACTGATGCTTCTGAATAATAAACGAATAAAAAAAGGAATAAAATAATATTTAAAGAATTTATAAAAATATTATAATAAAATAATCACACTGAATGTTTTTGGAAGTTTTGTATTTACTTTAGTTTGATAATTGGGCCCCAATTCACCCGTGCGAGCGTGGTTTTACCCGTGCGAGCGTGGTTTTACCCGTGTGTGAGCGTGGTTTTACCCGTGTGAGCGTGGTTTTACCCGTGTGCGAGCGTGGTTTTACCCGTGTGCGAGTGTGACTGTGTTTGTGTGTGTGTCTGTAGGTTCATGAGGTTCTGTAATCCATCTCATTCTTTATCCTGGAGACTCCTGAAGATGTGGGAGAACCTACAGCTCCAGCCGTACCTCTGACTGGTACACAGCACTGACACTGGAGACTCCTTCCACTGATATCACACACTCGTCTGTTATACTGGACACTGTGTCTGCTGCACACGCCCCTGTGAATCAGCTGTTACTGTAGGAACCATAAAGTATCAGATCGAGTCCCCGCACTACTGTGAGCTACTGTTGGAGAGAATTAATCAACATTAACAGACACTCTAAGCACTGATTATACGAGGCTCTCAGTATTGAACGGTTCTCTAAGTCTTTGGTCACCGCAAGCTTTTTTTTTTAAAGGGCGTGTCCAGCAAGTCTTCCTCACATCCGTTACTCCACGTACAGGCTGTATGGACGGGACTGAGACACACAGGGAGGTCCTGAGCGCGGTTTCGGAGCGTGGTTTCCTCCTGGGTGGTGTGGTCCTGAACCTCCGCCGCGCTGCTAACCACAGGATTTTAGGAGCGCCATTAAAGTGAGGGAGGAACGTGATGCTGCGCCTGAACGCCTGGAACTGACGCACATGGTGCAGCAAATGAAGAGAATTCCTGAACATTAAAAACTCTGGGAAAGCCAGAAAACTCTGGAAAATGTCCTTAAATGAGGTGTTATTTACTTTTTTCTAGAAGTATTTATTTAAGAGCTGCTGCTGTAATCATGAAGACAGAGAAATATAAATAAAACTCAACTGAATTTCTTTATATGAGTTTTTTCATTGTGTGTGAGACTTAAAGACACACATCGGTATTCATCCAAGAACACTACATCCTGAAATGTTTAGAAATGTCTGTCTTCATTTCCACATGTTTAACTGAAGTGTGTATGTGTGTACGTGTGTGAGTTCTTTTTTGGGTTTGTTATGTTCAGTGCCGTGTGTGTTTGAGCCGCTATAAGACTCTGTAATTTGCACTGAAGCAAAATAAAGAAAGAGTTAAAGAGTTGCTTATGAGTGTGAACAGCTTTCAGTCCACGCGGCTTTCTCGTTAAGAGCGCACAGCTAACTGCGGTAGACGAGCTACAGACCCCACACACACACACACACTGAACCTGCATTGAACCCACTTCCTCTGGTCTTCCACAGCGTCCCGACCTCGGCCTTTAAGCAGAAACATTCGTACACCTCTAAACCCGATAAACAAATAAATAAGTTAATAGATAAATAAACAGATGGACTGAGGAAGTAACAAAAAAATGTATAAAAATGAAAACCACTATGAAGATATCTGAATAAGAATATGGTGAGTGTTAAAGTAACAGTACGGCACTAATACTGTACGTTACAGAGAACAGCACTTGATCCAGTGTGACACTTCGATGTAACCACAACATGTCACGGTAATATGTTTTGGTTATCTACACACTCAGACACACAGTGGAGTTTCATTCATGGATGATAATAAATGTTCAAATATGACACAATTCATTATTTAATAGGAGAACATTTTAAAGAAATGCATTTTGATTGGAGACATTTCTGGATCGGACTGAGGCGAGCTGTAAGCACATCTACATGTGAGACATTTGGCAGACGCCTTTATCCAGACGGTTGAGGGTGAAAAACCTTGCAGGGGTTTAAAACCTGGGACCTTCTGAACTGTAGTCTTAACCACTGAGCTCCCCCTACCCTACCCTTCACACGCATCAATCACACCGCTAGTAAAGAAGAACGTATTTCTTTTCTGCTCATCAGTGTGTATGGATCACGGCGTATGTGCATACTCAAGACCGGTCCAGTTCTAGTCAAAAGTCTACTATATACAAAGGGGTCAAACAGACAAATCAGGGTAAATGTGGGTGGGATTTAATTCATAACTCCACCCCTTCTAGGTAATGAATTCTTACCAGTACACCATATGAGTAACCCTGTGCTGAAACAAACTCTGTACTCGTGTAGGACACGAGAAATAAAGTAAAGTCTCCACACACACACACACACATTCGTTTTAATGAATTGGTTTCATTCATTAAATAGCACTTGATCCAGCAAGTGTTATTTTCCATTTGATCCCATCGAGCTCTGACACTCACTCCTGCTCCATCAGATGGTCTGCAGGATGTAGGAGAGTTTATCACACTTTTAATTCTAAGGAGAATCTGGTCACTCAGCTGCTACGCTTATAAAGAAATCTAATATTCATCCAGAAAATATTTACTCATCCAGATGTAGGTCTTGTCTCTGGTTAAGCTGCAGCTCATCAAGAAAAAAGTCATTTCTCTGCATTTAAGTCACCGTGGTTACATCAAACAATCAGGTGGCGGTGTTGGACTTGACGCTGCTCTCAAACTGATATCTCACAAAGGAAACATGAGATAAAATCAGAAATCAGAAACGTGCGCGACCGAAACACGCGTCTGTTTTAGACAAACTCCGCCCCCTCCCCTGTGTGTATAGCTCTACCATAACACCTGTATAATAACGCTGAAATCTGGAGAGGCGTCTGAGTCCTGATGTGTGTGACTTCAGTATTAAATCCTCACCGAGTGCTTTAACTCGACTCTGAATTCAGCTCAGTGTGGAAGGTGGATCTACTGAGTAACACACACACACACACACACACACACACACACACTGCTTTGTAGAGAGATTTCTGTTAACCTCCAGTTCCTTTGTTTCCACCCCAAGTCTCTCTCTCTCTCTGTCTCTCTCTGTCTCTTTCTCTCTGAATGGTTTCTGATGATTAGATATAATTGAGGCGAATCAGACAGCCAAGTCCAGCTCCCCCTCTCGCCGGTCTCCGTGGTGAGGAAGCCCGGTCCAGGAGCTGACCGACCAGCGCCGGTCAGATCAGCGAGCTTTTCTTGTGTCTGGCAGCCGACACTTTTAAATGTTAATGGACGAAACGAACAAAGCCGAAAATGGGTCTGAAAATGCTAATTGTCCCTAATTCATGTAAATAGCTTTTCTAATGGAGGAATTAAGCATTTTGAATACGCAATCGCCGGCAATCAGGCCTTTCATTTGGTGTGCGGCGCAGGTGTAGGAGATTGAAATTCATACTTTACAGAAGGTGCGCTCGTTTCTCACCCGGCCGTGACCAATAACTGACTTACTGAGAGAGAGAGAGAGAGAGAGAGAGATGCGGTGGTTTTGGATGCTGGATCCGTCTGTCTTACACCTCGCTGCATCAGTGTGATCTTTCCTGATGATTATCTCTGCGTTGTTCTAACAGATGATTATTTTGGCTTTGAAGTCAGTAATGACTCTCGTTAATGCCGAGACTCGTGTGATAGCAGGTCTGAGACACGATTTAACTCTCTCACTTCTCTTCGTATAAACAACACGCCTGGCTCACACTCCAGATTAGACGTGTTATTATCAGGAGTGTGGCTGAAGTAAAGCATGGTGCGAGGATGAAGACGAGGATGAAGTTAGTCTCCACTGACGTTTTAGAAACACGATTGAGAGTTTTTTGACGTTCTGCAGCTACAGTCACAATGAGAGGCAACCTCACACCCCAGGGAACATCCCAAATATACAGTACACACACACACACATTTATTTTTATTTATTGAGTACCAGAAATGAAACATTTTTAATTAAACATGACCTGAATCTCTTTACTCTGACATCGCTGTTTGTCCTTCATGATGTTTTATTCTCATGTGATGATCGATATCAGCAATTTCCTGTAAAATCTTCAACTTTGAAAAACATACAAAGCCACAATGTTTTAAAATCTGGTGTGTTTTGTCTTCCTTGTAGTTGTTTCCCGAAACCTTTCATGTGAAATGATAGTGAAATGTAAATATAACACAGCCTGAGGATGCAGGAGGAGGAGTTTGGAGAGAGTTCCAGCACACAGCTCAGATCCGGACCGCACAGTGTCCTGGGGTCAACACCCTTTTGCCCCCATGATGTCCTTCGTGCACCTCAGAGGCTGATCAACAGCTGATCATCCACTCTTATGCTAAATTAGATTTGTTCAGGCAGACAGACTGCAGTATCACAGAAACAGTGCTGCTGTTAGTAAATGTGACTCAGGTTTTGTCTGATGAGCTTCTAATGCAGATGCAATAAACAGACCCAATAATCGAACCCAGTGATCAGACCCAATAATCAGACCCAACAATCAGACCCAGTAATCGAACCCAGTAATCAGACTCCATAATCAGACCCAACAATCAGACCCAGTAATCGAACCCAGTAATCAGACTCCATAATCAGACCCAGTGATCAGAAGAGATTCTCTCTCAGACTTGTTACTCTCATCAGCTCAACCAGACAGCAGGGTGTTCAGGTCGACTTCCACCGTGTCGTAACAAGGTCAGACAAAAGGAAAAGCATCAGTGCACTGAACACACGCAGCTAAACACCAGCATGAATCAAACGCAGCACGCTGCCGAGCTCCGCCAAGGACTTATTAGTCGATACGAAGGCGGCCGCTGCGGCTTTCAGGCCACAAAAAGCCACGGCTCTTCAGAGACGCAGCACAGAACCTTGTTAATGAACAAGATGAGAAAAAAAAACTCATTTAAAAGGACAAATCAGATCACAAGATTTCAAATCCATTAGCTGCTCCTCACTGGGAGCGATAATAACGATAAAGGAAGCTCTGCCTTTTTTGAACCTCCGAACCCACAGAATGGTTTTGTCTTGGGAGGGCGTCTTTTTTCTGCAGGAGAATGAAAGAGCAGTTCATTTTCACTCTGACCTTCAGCGCTCCAGGCGAGCAGACAAGGGCACAAACAGATTGAGAATTAATTGGTGCAATTAACATTTTGTGATTATAAGGACCCGGGATCGATACACTATGCAAATAGCAGTATTGATGTGGGCAAAGAAACCGTGTTAATTGTGTTTGGCGACTAAACAACGGCCCTTGACTTTCTGTTCCATTATGGAAAAGGAGGCACGGACGACACGTCTCAAACTGCTGACCACTTCAGATGGGGACAAAGTGTCCTCCTGCCCCGCCTCCACCCTGCGCCTCTGCTCTCAGAACCTGGTGAGAAAGCACTTGAGAAGAACCTTTGGAGTGTCTTACTCTTTATCGTATGCAGCTCAGACGTTTCTGTGCCTTTTAAAGGTCCGATGTCAACTCGAGTGAGTTTTATTGTCCTTCCTCTATATGACTTGTGTAAGAGGAATCCGGCGTGGCGTGATGTTTATCAGAAGAGCTGCGTCTTCTCTACAACCAGCGCTCCAGACACACGGCCTCGGTTCTAGAGCCGCTTTGTCTAAAACAGGGGCGTGTCACTTGTGTTTCTTAATGTTTCTTGTGTGATATCGTCTCGAGCAGTGTTAAGTCCAGCGCCACCGTGTGACACTTCGATGTAACCACAACATGTCACGGTAATATGTTTTGGTTATCTACACACTCAGACACACAGTGGAGTTTCATTCATGGATGATAATAAATGTTCAAATATGACACAATTCATTATTTAATAGGAGAACATTTTAAAGAAATGCATTTTGATTGGAGACATTTCTGGATCGGACTGAGGCGAGCTGTAAGCACATCTACATGTGAGACATTTGGCAGACGCCTTTATCCAGACGGTTGAGGGTGAAAAACCTTGCAGGGGTTTAAAACCTGGGACCTTCTGAACTGTAGTCTTAACCACTGAGCTCCCCCTACCCTACCCTTCACACGCATCAATCACACCGCTAGTAAAGAAGAACGTATTTCTTTTCTGCTCATCAGTGTGTATGGATCACGGCGTATGTGCATACTCAAGACCGGTCCAGTTCTAGTCAAAAGTCTACTATATACAAAGGGGTCAAACAGACAAATCAGGGTAAATGTGGGTGGGATTTAATTCATAACTCCACCCCTTCTAGGTAATGAATTCTTACCAGTACACCATATGAGTAACCCTGTGCTGAAACAAACTCTGTACTCGTGTAGGACACGAGAAATAAAGTAAAGTCTCCACACACACACACACACACACACACACACACACACACATTCGTTTTAATGAATTAGTTTCAGCTTTATTGCACTGCAGTAGATTTTGCACTCCCCGTTATTACACTGCATCAAAAGACATGCTTTCATTTTAGATAAGTTCCACTAATCCTGTTTGTGTCTCTGCAGTGAAAAAAAGACTGACGCTGAAACGGAGACCAGTGGAGGAGTGTGAACACCGACATGATGCAGTTATTGTGAGTGTGTAGTTTTGGTAATGATTTACATTCACTTATATTATACTGTACAGCACTGATACTGATGAGTCCTGCGCTCTGATTGGTCAGATGGTGTTGATTAATTCTCTGTAACAGCAGCTCTGACAGTAGCGCAGGTTTATATTAATGCACTCACTCTGATACGCTGTTTTTGTCTTTCTGACAAAGAGAGGATAAAGAGAGGCTGCTGAGAGGACGAGGGATTATAGCTGCAGTAACAAAAGTGATGACAGGAAGTCACTTGTTTAAATGTAACCATGAATGCATACAAAGTCGTTCAATAATCAATAAAAAAATAAAAGTTCCTGTGGTGTAAGAGGAATAAAGCACTGGGGGCGTACTGTTAGAGGAAAAACATCAACTCTGTGATGTTAACACTAACTGCATCATCACTCAGTATTTTACTGTAACACACACACACACACACACACACACACACACACACACACACACACACAGTGTTTAATAGTTTAGTCAATCCTGCATATAATTTTTTTATTCATGTAAAGCATGAACTAATTAACTCTTTTTCTTTGTAGTTTTTAAGTCATCAGAGTGAGAGAGGGTGTAAAAGTGATCGCTCAGATAAATCTGTCCCAAAGGAGATAAACTACACACACACACACACACACACACAAACACACACATTCACTGACAACATCCAGTAAAAATAGCACCGTGGCTGTGGAGCGTCACTGAAACATCCATCCAGAGGCACTTTTAAGTGAGAAATGCTAAAGCGAACTGCTAATTAGACAGGATTAATTAAGTAAAGACGAGATGCTGTGACAGAGCCGCTATCGTGGACGTCTGTACAAACCGTTTCAGGAGCGCGTAAACAAAACTCGACTCCCCCGTGACAGAGATAAAAAGCTGCAAATATTAATCCTGTGACACTTTAATGGTCGCCGCAGCTTTCTGGAACCAGAGTCATTAATATTAAAGATGGTGAATTACACTCATTATTAGGAACAGCGCAGAATGAGGATGGTTTTATTACAGATTATAGACGAAGCCATAAAAATGGAGGGAATGACACATTATAATCCATTCGTTGTTAGCTTGCTAATTGGCCTTAATTCCAGTTTGTTCTGGTTCCTGTGTGTTTAAGGTACTGGCTTTGATCCACTAGATGGCGATGTTGCAGGAGAAGAAGCAATAAGTCGTACAAAGGGAAGGAGTGAGTCACGTTAATGTTACTAGCTATCACCAGATCACCAGAAACACAAAACATCTCTGCTGCTTCTTTCCGAGCCTCATTTATCTTCATAACTTTACACGTGATGAGGTTCGTATATGACGTGATATATGAAGAGTTTCTTTCATTTGTGCGTCAAATGATAAACAGGAGCTAACTGCAGTTATAAGCAGAGAACCGAAAGAACGTCACATGACATGCACCGTAGGATCGTCTTCAGATTGAATATATCTTGCCTTTGTTAAGTAGGTAAAAGGTCATAGGTCATTTACAGCTTGCCGGAAGATTTGAGATATATGCAGGATTAAGTCTCTCTCTGAGCTCCAAAACCCATTTCATCTCCTTTCTAAACCCCAGGTGCAGCTGCCCCGATATTCCCCCAATAATCCAAAAGCAAACAGATTTATTGTTATTTAGTTCATGAAGCAATATCACACTCACAATTGTGCTGTTGTGCTGAATATCAGGTGTGATGTCGTCGTAGACATGAGGGCAGAGTACTGAAGATATCACAGTCATGCTGATATCTTCAATTCAATTCAATTCAATTCAATTTTATTTGTATAGCGCTTTTAGCAATTGTCATTGCCTCAAAGCAGCTTCAC